>JADIOT010002550.1:0-22082 GCA_018343995.1 Waltiozyma sp. UFMG-CM-Y6624
CAAGTTGTTGTCGGTGGTGGAATTTCTGAATATATTCCTACTATTCATAAGTATCAAGCACATGGAGTTGATGTTCTTGCCAAATTATTAGTTCGTGATCCACCGAATCGTACTTTTTTAAAAGAAGTTCTGACTGGTATCTACGATTCTACAGATGTTGAAATGGACGAACATCTTCATATGAAAGAGTTATTTCTTTCTGGATTAAACTGCGAGTTGGTTCATCGTTTGTTTGAGTTTTTGATCTCTGTTCTTCCTTTAAACAAAATGAATCCTATCAATTTAATCCAAGAACGGGATGCTTTGGTTTTACAATCATTAATGGCTTTAATTCTACTTGTAGATTTCCTACCATTGGACCAAATGCAAGAAAACATCACTTTACGTTGGTTGAGTCTTTCTGAAAACATTGGCAATGGTTTGATCAAATTGGGTTTATCCTTAGCTGCGTTGTCTGTCAATCATCAGAATAATGTTGCATTGTATGAGATTTATTCGTTGATATCATCTAGGATTTTCCAATTGATGAATTTATTGACTTCGAAGACTTTGGAATTTATGGAATTACACCATGAAATGAAAGAGTCTTTATTAGATATTAAATTGTTTCTCCCCTCTGATTCGATTCTTGGTGTTATGTTGACCGATTTAAATCCAGAAGTTTTAAATGAAATCTTAAGTGTTAATACTAATATCAGGAAGATTAATAGTATGATTCTTGGTGAAAAAGAAGGATGATCAGAGAATGTATATAAATGTAATGTATTTTTTGTACTCATCGGATAAACTGAATTGTATAACGCCTTCAAAAAAAAATTTAAAAAAAAAAAGATATGAATCAATAAATTCAGTAAAAGAAAAAAAAAATTAGAACTTATATATATTATTAAAATTAGTATTAGAATTATTATTTTCATATTTGAATTATATTAAATTATTGGAAACCCTTACAATATCGTACAACATCCACGCTCAGAACCATTTCCTCTATCACCTGCCCCACCTCCATACAACAACGAACATCTTGTAGCAGCTTCAAAGACATCATCTACACCTTCACCAGTCAATGCAGAACATTCCAAGAATCTCTTTGCCCCTATTCTTCTAGCAACTTCTTGACCTTGTTCCCAACTGACACATTGATTTTCTTCATATCTCCTCAAATCTGACTTCAATCCAACCAAAATCAAGGGAACATTCAGACAATATCTTTGTACTTCTGATGCCCATTTACTCTGTACGTTTTCCAATGAACTAATATCATTAAGAGCAAAGGCAATCAATATAACGTTGGCACGAGAATAAGATAATGGACGTAAACGTTCATATTCTTCTTGACCTGCCGTATCCCATAGTGCCAATTGAACAGCCTTACCATCAACACGACAATCAGTCACGTAATTCTCAAATACTGTAGGATGATATTCTGTTGGGAATTCTCCAAGGGAAAAAACATATAGTAAGGAAGTCTTACCACAGGCACCGTCGCCTACTATCACCAGTTTTCTTTTTATTGTTATGTTGGACATTATATGATGTTTTTGTTGGACGCGTTATATATGGTGTAATACAGATTTATATTTTTATTTGTTTTTTTAACTCCCTAAATAAAAAATAAAAGAAAGAACGTAGGTTATATTGATCTGTGTACTAGAGACTGTATCTAATGGTGATAGAATTGGCCAATCAAGAACTGGGAAATGTGAAAGTGTATTTTTTTATTATTTTATATAATTATATTTATATATATATATAACTGGAATTTTTGATCGGAAACATATAAGTTTGTCTTTTTTATTTTTATTTTTTTTTTTGGTTAGCTCGCAGGAATGCTTCGGTGCTTCTTCCTGCACCTCCAAATTTAGAAATCTTTCCTGATTGTTTAAAAATACGTAGAGTATATCATAGTTGATAAAATGTTATTGATTTCTTTGAATCAAAGGAATTCAACTGGTTCAAATAATAGCCCAACTGGTTATAAGGAAAAATAAAAATTAAAATTAAAAAAAAAAAAAAAAATTCAACACTACATGTCTTCTAAACCACGTGACCAAAATCAGAATTTCTGATGCTGCTCCTATCAAATACCGCCACCTAATTTATAGCAGGAATATCTTTGAAATTTGTTATAATATAACTACTTAAACTCAAAAATTATTTTGGAATATTATAATTAATTTTATAAGCCCAAACAACATCATGTCTTCAAACAACAACTCATCAACAATACCCAAAGATTCATCAAAACCTGCTCCATTAAAATTAGAAGACTTAGCAAAATTCAAATATCCACATGCTTATAATCCTATGGATCAACCATCAGTTGAAGAAATTAGGAATCACTTCAACGTTCCTAAGTTTGCTAGCAATACTACAAGTTCCAGTACTGATTCAACTTTGAATAAAGAGTAAGGTATTCATGATTTTTTTTTCCCTCAATAAGTGTGTGTTTTTTATTTATTTATTGGGCATCTTTCGTTTTTTTTGTTTTGTAGTTCCAAATGCTCCAATCTGTTTTAGCAGCTTTATATACACACAAATTGTACGCATATAATTGTAAGAAAGAACAATAATAATTATAAGACTTAATTGTTCTAATCTAGGGATACTTGTTGTAATTATTTCTTGTATAAAGACAGATCAGCTTAAACAAAGAATTAATAAGGATAAGGGTGTTCTGTTTTTGTTTTCCAAAAAAAAAAAAAAAAATCGGGTCGGATCCAAAAGAAAAAAAATCAATTCATGTTGTGCTATGTCTCTTAATCACTTGAATAATAAAAGTACTACAATATTGCTTTAAGAATAAAGTAGCTATCAAGTGAAACAAAGAACTCTGAACTGAATCTAGTGGAAGAATATTCATATGATTGTACAAACACCCAGTAGATTCTCACGATTCACCCTGACAAAATCTCTTCAGCGGCTATTATTCTATATCGTCATATTCATACTCTTTATCCTTACTTTAACCCTCTACGTGCTTCAACACAACCCATCAACACATCTCCATCCTTCCATACGACTAAAAACGCGGTCTTTAGACATTGAGTACGATTCTGAAGAACCAAGTTATATCACGGGCGTTCAAATAGTTACATGTCGTACTTTCTGGCGTTGTGTACCTCCTAAACCAAATAATGTCACTGATGCTAATAATGGACAATGGTTGTTGATCAACAAGCCGTTATCATTCTCTAAATCCCTTCTTAAGCCTTCTTCAATCTTCACTCAAAAATATCTCTTTATTGAAAAGACCCCCTTAAGTTTTTTGACATATGGAAAGGATAAAATCGTCACTGATTTAAACATCTATTCACACCGTATGGTCACTTATGATCTAGAGACTTATAACAAAGACGATGTTCAACGATATTATTACGACATTGACGTATTATTTGGCGTTGATTCCGTGGAAGTAAGACCAGGTTGGGTCAAGTTAGATAAACCTTATTATCCTGAAGTTGTGGACCAAACTGAAGAAATGCCTGTTTATCTTTCAGTTAAAAAATTACAAATTGATAATCAAGCAGTTCAATTACAGAGAACTGATGAGACAAGGTACAAGATATTACAAGTGGCTGATTTACACTATGCCACAGGTCCAGGAACATGTCGTGATCAATTTCCATTTGTTAAAAATTGTCAAGCAGATCCTCGTACAAAGGTATTTTTGGAAAGAGTTCTTGATCATGAGAACCCGGACCTGATAGCATTGACAGGTGATCAGATTTTTGGAGAGGATTCCTTCGATACTCAGACTACGATTATGAAGGTCGTTGAACCATTCATTAAACGTGGTATTCCTTATATCTTCACGTTTGGTAATCATGACGACGAAGGTTCTTTAACCAGATTAGAGATCTTTCAATTCCTTCAAACTTTACCGTATTTCCATGGTCCTAAACAAGGACTCATAAAAGGTGTCCATGGTGTTGGAAACATGATCACACAGGTCTTTGACATTAAGGACACATATAGAATCGACCCGTTGTTGACAATCAATCTACTAGATTCTCATAAATACACACCAAACCAGAAAGTTTACCCTGGTTATGACTGGGTCAAAGAATCACAACTGATATATCTTGAAGATCAGTATAAAACTTTACCTAAGCCATCTTCTTCCCAAAAACATATTTCATTAGCATTTCTTCACATCCCACTTCCAGAATATCGCCACATCTACACCCAATCTTTACCAGTGTCCGGATCATACAAAGAAGGAATAACAGCCCCTTATTTCAACTCAGGTACTAAGGACGCTCTACGGAGCCTTGATGTATCTCTAGTCTCCGTCGGACACGATCATTGTAACGATTTCTGTATCACTGAGGAGGATGGTATGCGACTATGTTATGGGGGTGCTGTAGGAGAAGGGGGGTATGCAGGTTATGGTGGCACTGAAAGACGATTAAGAGTATGGGATTTCAGTTGGAATAATTCCAAGATAAAGGGTGAGACTTGGAAATGGTTGGAAACTGATGTTGAAATGAAGAATCGTTTAGATTATGAAATTGTTGTTAATTAATATATAACTATCAAGTTCAAGACTTTAACTTTCTCTCTTTTAAACAATACTGTGACTTGAGCACAACAATATATGGTATTTGTTTACTAAACATGTTAGTGGCCCCCTTGAGTTATAGTCTTTTTTTTAAAATTATTAAGCTATTCAATTAGTTAATAAATCTAATTTCAAGAGAGTATATAGTGCAGATGTTGCCCTACTTTTCTTTCTACAGCTGCCCTAAATTTTGTAAAAACTAGGCGCGAATTTTTTAGCTTTGTAACTTTTAACATATAAAAAAAGAACAAAAAATTCCCATCCTTTCCAGAAGAGTAAATTCCATATGGAAAATCTTTCATTAATATGAGTAAAACAATTAGTATGTTCTTAACAGTATCAACATTTCAAAAACAACAACCCATAATCTTCCAAATGACGAGACAAACGCTGTGCACCAGTCTGATTCTGGCGGGACTTTAGTCGGTCCCGGTACTCCCAGTTCCATGAAGCATTAAGTATACCCAAATTTCTGATCCATTTATTTTTTTTACCAAAGTTCAATCATTTTAATTTTATTAATTTGTATGATTTTTTTGGTGATTTTTTTCAAATGAAGATTATGGGAGTTTTTTTTTTTGATTTGTTGTAAATTTGCTGTTTTTAAATTCAATTTACTAACAAGATATTATGTAGTTAATCGGTTTCAATAAATACTCTTCGGAATTATTTTTCAATAGTTACGTAGTTTGACATTTGTGTAATTTCATTGGTTAACAACCCCAATTTGCAACCATAGCTAGGGCTGTTTTGGAAACCCGCTAAAAGATGGCAGTCTAGGTGATATTGTTTGCATTTATCCTCAATAATATGGCGTTGTCTAGGTGAAATATACAATTGATATATATTTTTTGAATCCAAATTATATTGGTTTTTTCAGATTCCCATTCTTTTCACTGTCCGATTTCATTTGCCCTGCTTAACTATTGTAGATCAACTCATCAGTTACCCGGACTTGATAAGGGGTCAATTTCTTTTTATAATTTTTTTTTTTTTCATGTAGCGCGCGCGCGCAGAAATATTTTTTTTTTTATAATATTTTTTTTTTTCTTTTAGTATAAAATAACATTATTATCCGCAAAAAATAATTTCAAAGATATACTAAGAAAAAATCTTGAGTAGATATTTTTTTTTTCTAACGAAGTTCTTCTAATCCAACTCCGCTCATTCTAGTTAATCAAGCAAAAGAAGAAGAAAAAACACGATGTCTTACAATCAAGGTGGTTACGATAGAAACCAAGGTTACAACTCAGGTTTCCAACACAGAGGCGGTGATTATCGTGGTGAAAGAAATAACGATAGAAACGGTGGTTACCAAGGTGGTGACAGAGGTTTCGGTGGTGGTCGTAGAGGCGGTAGAGGTGGATTTGGTGGTGACAGAGGTTTCGGCGGTGACAGAGGTTTCGGTGGTGACAGAATGGGTAACTTGGGTGACAACTTACGCAAGCAAGAATTCGACCTTGCCACTTTACCAAGATTCGAAAAGGATTTCTATTCCGAACATCCAGACGTTGCTGCTAGATCTGAACAAGAAATAGCTGCTTTCAGAAACAAAAACGAAATGGTTGTTGAAGGTTCCAACATTCCAAGACCAATTCAAACTTTTGATGAAGCTGGTTTTCCTCCATACGTCTTGGAAGAAGTCAAGGCCCAAGGTTTCCCATCCCCAACTTCTATTCAATGTCAAGGTTGGCCTATGGCTTTAAGTGGTCGTGATATGATTGGTATTGCCTCCACTGGTTCCGGTAAGACTTTATCTTACTGTTTACCAGGTATTGTCCACATCAATGCCCAACCTGCCTTACAAAGAGGTGATGGTCCAATTGTCTTAGTCTTGGCTCCAACCAGAGAATTGGCTGTTCAAATTCAAACTGAATGTTCTAAATTTGGTGCTTCTTCTCAAATCAGAAACACTTGTGTCTACGGTGGTGTTCCAAAGTATCAACAAACTAGAGATTTGGCTAGAGGTTGTGAAATTTGTATTGCCACTCCAGGTAGATTGATTGATATGTTGGAAGCTGGTAAGACCAACTTAAGAAGAGTCACCTACTTGGTTTTGGATGAAGCTGACAGAATGTTGGATATGGGTTTTGAACCTCAAATCAGAAAGATTTTGGATCAAATTAGACCAGACCGTCAAACTTTAATGTGGTCTGCTACTTGGCCAAAGGAAGTCCAAAGACTAGCCCATGATTTCTTGAACGACTACATTCAAGTCACTGTTGGTTCTTTGGAATTATCTGCTTCCCACAACATTACCCAAATTGTTGAAGTTGTTTCTGAATACGACAAGAGAGACAGATTAGCTAAGCAATTGGCTGCTGCTATGGAAGAAAGTAATGATACTAAGTGTATTATTTTCGCTTCAACAAAGAGAACCTGTGACGATATCACCGAATATTTGAGAAACGAAGGCTGGCCAGCCCTCGCCATTCATGGTGACAAACAACAACAAGAAAGAGATTGGGTTTTGAACGAGTTCAGAACTGGTAAATCTCCAATCATGGTTGCTACTGATGTTGCTGCTAGAGGTATTGGTATGTATTTTGTTCCCCTTTTTGCATTTTTTTCTTACTAACTTGATTTTTACTTACAGGTCTTTGATTGGAGATATATGTCCACTCAATGGAACGATTACGATATAAAGATGAATTGATTCGTCCATCAGGTTTATACTGGCGTTATGTGTGTTTCAAGGTCTGACTTCTAGTGCTTGGCTTTATACGTTGACTTGATAAAATGAGTATAGCTTGTGCCAGTTGTTAGATGCCGAATGGGGGGTTTTTTCAATGAACAATTGCTATTTGTTGATCAGATTTCAAATTGTTTCATGAAAAAAAAAGTATTCTGAAAAAGAAACATTTCCCCTAACATCGCCTTTTTTTGTCTGACTCCTGTTATGAATTCTGATTTTACAATACAGAGCAATGAACAACCCTTCTCGCTGGCAATTCGGGTTATTTTGTTCAAAGACTTGGATGCAGGGATGTGTCTTAGGTCTGTTCCTATACTGATTTCAAGTGTGCGGCTAATTTTATTTTATTTTTTTGGGCCCTCCTTTAGATTTTGTGTGTGAATTTTGCTCTCTATTGTTTAGCTTCATCTATATATCCTCATCAGTTCTAATAGACGGTGACCCCATCCTCCGTGGATTTTTCAATTTCCTTTTGCTTCTCTACAATTCCAAAAGTAGTTTGCGTATCAAAGACTGTGTTGATCATGTTATTAGAAGAAAAAAAAATTAATTTTATAAATTGAATCTTTTTAGTTACTAACCTTTTCCAAACAGATGTTAAGGGTATTACTTATGTCTTCAACTTCGACATGCCAGGTAACATTGAAGATTATGTCCATCGTATTGGTCGTACTGGTCGTGCCGGTACCAAGGGTACATCTATCTCTTTCTTCACTGAAGCTAATTCCAAATTGGGTTCTCAATTGATTAAAATTTTGAGAGAAGCCAATCAAACCATTCCAGCTGAATTACAAAGATACGATCGTTCTGGTTTCCATGGTGGTCATCCAAGATACGGTGGTGGTCGTGGTGGTTTCAGAGGTGGCCGTGGTGGTCGTGGTGGTTTCAGAGGTGGTCGTGGTGGGTTTAACAGATACTAAAAACTCTCGATAGCTTTATTCCTTGGACTTCTTTTAACACGTGACTATAGATCTTTTGCATTTACTATATGAGACTCGACCGGGTTTAAATGTCGTTTCTCCACTATTCATTTTTATTTTCTGCTTTATATAACTTTCATTTACTTTGTATAAAAAAAAATTCAATTTATATCATGATTTTTTCTTTTACTTTTCAAAAAATATTTTTGTATCACAAATATCCCAAAAAAAAAAGACATTAGTGTTTGGTCACGTGCAATTTTCCGAGTCTCAGTATGACCAAGTTATATTGTTGAATAATGAATAATATATATATATTTATTTACTCAATTCAACAATAACTCCCAAAGACCATCCAAATCCGTAAAGTCGTGCCAAACAACTGTACAAAGTACATAGTCTTCAATAATGCTATTTATCAAAGCTCTAGATTGACTCTCTGCTGGATAAAGCTTCCCCCATTCTTTCCAAATAGCAAACGCTTCATCTGACCAAGCCTTAAAAGATTCTTCTTCAATGATTGTAGTTTGTAAAACCTCACGATCTGGGAAAACACCCCAAGTCACAGCGTTTGAGGATTTGGAATCAAGAGAAGATTGGAAATTACCCTTGGAATCGCCAACATAATACGATACTTTTTGTGCTTCTGATTCTAATTTTTCCCTTAGAAAATTTTGGAAATCAATTTTAGGAATGAACAACTCAACAAATGATTTTTGGAAAACATAACCACCCTTTGGACCCCACCCAAAGATCTTATCTTGAGATGAACAACAATTTACCGCTGGTTGAGAAGCTAAGGAGAACCATCCTTTGTTTAAATTCAATTGAATCAAATATTCTTGAATAAAGGCAGTTTCACTGGATAATGGTAATTCAGACCATGGGATGGCGTCAATGGTAGCTTCCAGATATCTGACAAAAACGTTAGAAATATCGTTCAAATTCAAAGGAGTCCCCCATAATTCTAAAGCTTTAGAATGCGTCAGTTTCAAAGAAGGACCATACCCATCAATCTCACCATAAGCTGGAGATCTAGAGTCACCAAAACGACCATTAGGGAAATCATCCCAAGTAGCATCACGGCCTAAAGTCCCTGTCCCTGTGGAGATAGCTAAAATTTCTTGCAATTTAGATGTAGAAGGTGACATGTTCGTTGCCTCTGTAAGTAGAATATTAGAAGAGGAATGATGCAATAATAAAGGTTCTTCTTGGACTGGTGCTTGTTCGATATGTTGGTTTAACAATGGAGACACTTCCACGATCTTAGCAACGGCTTTTTCCAAATTTAACGTGTAGAAATGGAACCCTCTGACTCTTCCTTGTGTCTGTTCGTAAATATATTCGATCATTCTCTTCATCACTTGAACACCGATTTCTTTAACTTTATCGTCATCGTTTTGAATCTCCTCAGGGAATTGAGCTAATAAATCAGAAGGAATAGAAGCATGTGATAATTTGGCAGCACGATGGAACAATAAAAAGGTGTTGATTGGCATTAGACCAGGGATGATCTCCACAGTTTGACTGACTCTTTCTCTGACTAGTCTTTCGAAATGAATGAACTTCTCTGCATCGTAGAATAATTGGGTGATGATGAACTCAGCACCAGCATCGATCTTCTGTTTCAAATAAATCAAATCAGTCTCCATGTTCTGCTCGCTGGAATCAGCACCATCACAGTGGCCCTCTGGATAAGCAGCAACACCAATAGAGAAGTAATCTCCGTATTGTTGCTTGATATATCTAACTAAATCAACAGCATACTTAAAATGGCCTTCAGATCCGTCTTCATTGATTGGCTTATCACCTCTCAAAGCCAAAATATTCCTAACACCAAACTCTTTAGCCTTAGCCAAAGCCTCATCAATAACCTCCAATGGGGTATTAGTACAAGTTAAATGCATACAAGTACACAACTCTCCGTTGAAATCATTAGCATTATTATGGATCATTTCTAATAAACCTAAGGTTTTCTCCTTGGTGGATCCACCAGCACCCCAAGTTAAGGTGATGAATAACGGCGATAAAGCTGTAAGACGAGCCATACGGTTCAATAGGTTGGAAATACCTGATTCTGTCTTCGGTGGGAAGAATTCTAGAGAGATGAAGGCTTTAGAAGGGTCCATGCTTTGAAGACGATCTATGATTTTGAAATGCGGTTGAACAACGGACATTATTGATATTATTAATTAGTTGCTTGGTTGGTAAGACTGAGTATCGTTGAAAAAATCACACTAAAGTTGTTGTTTTCTTTAAACTTTCTAACTATTAAGCTTTTTTTTTTTTGTTTTATTGTTTAATCAATTTTTTTTTTCCAATCTCTCTTAACTTTTAACATTTTGACCTCGCGGATAAACTGCCTGAGTCAAAAAAAAAAAAAAGAACTAACTAAGTAAGCAAACCATGATGACTTCGGATGGCATCTGTCATGTGACTCGATATAGGGCTAACAGAGTATCAACATAACTGATTAATCACTAGAATGGAAAATTCCAAGATTTTTACTTTTTTAAACAAATCTTAAAATTCAAAGAACTTATTATTATTAATAATATTATAATAATTTAATTTTGAAAATTATACGTGAAAACATCCAGGAAATCCGAGGTATATAGCCATAAAAATCCGGAACCCACTCTGTATGCACCTATACCTTGATTTTCACGTGAACAGAATTATATATATATAAATTATATATTTCTTATATATACTTATAATATGCTAGGACTTTAATTTAGAATTTGATTTATGTTTTTGATCCGTTTATAATGATAGATGCAGAAGAAACAGGGATTGGGAAAAATAGTAATAATACCACCCAGCCCTTATTTGTCTTTGATGAAGAAGGCGAATCTTCAGGTGATGAACAACAAAAGGAAAATTCAATCCAATTAGATTACACATTCCTCAATCAGGATCAAAAGGACATCAATAATAATGATGCTGATGAAAAAGGATCTTCTTATCCGCTTATCAGTAATCAAGAGCATTACCTACACCAATTCCAAACCCAACAACAAGATCAGAACCAACAAGATGATACACCTCCGCCATTAATAGAAATACTTAGTGATCTTTTCTTGCCTTATCACCAACGTATCTTGCAAGATCTATTAAGCTGTTGCTGCATTACTAATGACTCTCATGAATCAGGCTCAACAGGAGGTAGAAGAAACGGTGCCTTGTTAGTGATGGGTCAAGGAATGGGTATGCTCGATATTTTAGCTAATTTTATACATTGTGTTACAATGAGTCCAAATTCATCAGATACTCTTGGAAATCAAGAAAATAGAAAGAAAAATAAAGGGGTAACTTTCATCTTAGGTCTCTCTGAGACACAGTCAACAGAACTCACCTCTCATTTATCAGAATTACAAACTACCTCTGACTCCAATACATCTCATCACATAATCACCTCAGAAACATCAACTTTGAGTAAACGTCGTTCTTTATACACAACTCAAGGAGGATCATTTGTCATAACACCACGTATTCTTATCGTTGATATACTTTCTCAAACAGTCCCCATCAGTGCTATATCTAACATCATAATATACAACGCTGACAAATTTGATGACCTTTCAGTAGAATGGTTCATCATTGATCTTTTCAGAAGAGGGAATAAGTTTGGAGCTGTTTGGGGGTTTTGTGACAACGTTGGCCGTTTGATGAGTACTAGTGTCAACAATGGTGGCCTAAATGAGGTAGTTAGAGGGTTAAAAGTTGGTGAAGTTCTAGTATGGCCACGTTTTCATATGGATGTTGTTCAAAGTTTAAACAAATCGCTCGGTCATAATAACGAAGTAATTGAAATCAAGATCAAATTGACCAGGTCTATGCAGACCATTCAGAGTTCATTATGGCAATGTTTGAACAAATGTGTTTCTGAACTTCGTCGTGAAAATCCAGAGATTTTAATCAATTTACCAACTTCAAGTGGATCTGATACTGAACAACATAACAGTAATACGCAAAACAATACCAGTACAACTACAAAGAACAACAATACGTCATATCAGACAAATCCGGAATATTTAAACTCTCTCAATTCTAATTTAGCCCCACATTGGCATCTTATCTCGACCAAATCTAAACAGTTGTTAAGAGATATTTCCACAATCAGATCATTGTTATTGGGGAATATGAGCTGGGATTGTGTTGAAATGCGCCGTGTCTTGGATATTATCACCGAATCTAACTCTCCTTCTGTTGGTGCCTCTGGCTTAGGCTCAGCAATGGCCTCTGGTGCTAGTTTGTGGTTACAGTTGGACGAATCTTCTCCTGTCTTGGCTAACATTGTCAACAGGGTGATTGATAATAAAACTGGAGAGTTGCTCTTGGAGGAAAATCCGAAATGGGAACAGTTGGGTTTACTGCTAAGAGATATCAATGCTGAAGAAGTTGCCAATGATGGGGGTGTTTTGATCTTCGTGAAGGATGAGATGACCAAGGTTCAATTGCTCAACTATATCACCACGATGAGATATAATGCAAAGGAAAGAAGCAGTGTCAGTGGAAGAAGTTGGCTGATGAGAAAATATAAACGATATATTCAGTTGAAAGAACTAAGAAAGGGAATTAGCAAGGAAGTTAAAGATGTTACATCCACTGAAACTGGTTCAACTGCTGATGAAATGTTTCTATCGAAAGCTTTCCAAAAGACGCAACCTACGGGAACAAGAAGAAGAGCAAGGGGTGGTAGTGCCATTGCTGCTGTTGGTAGATTATGGAGTAAGCCTGACCCTCAATTAAGTGGTGGTGGTGGTGTTGACGAGCTGAACGAAGAGAATATAGCTGATCTTATTGGTATTGAAGATGATGAGAATCAGATATTGATTGATGAACAGGATCAAATGCCTGAAGATGATTTTAATCTCTCGATTGATGGGAAAATTTTGCCGTTGGATAACTTTGAACAGATTGACGCGATCAACACCGTCCACATCCATTCTTTGTCTTCTTCCTCATCCACGTCCACCACTCAGTTAATGTCTCAACTGCAACCATCGCACATTATTGTCTATGACCCATCATTATCATTGATCCGTGAGATAGAGACTTATCGGTGCACTATTCAAACCAACACGAAAGTTTATTTCATGTATTACGCAGACTCAGTGGAAGAACAGTCGCATTTGACAGCTATTAGAACAGAGAAGGATGCCTTCACCAGTATAATCAGACAAAGAGCCAACTTAGCACAGCGTTACGAAGTTGAAGGTGAAACAGGTAAGAACCGTCTTCAGATTTATCGATACCCAGGTCTAATCGGTTCTGCCAACGGTGTGAGAAATGCCACAAATCAAGCAATAATGGCTCCCCCACAGACAATTTTGGTAGATATCAGAGAATTCAATGCTTCACTACCTGGCCTCTTAACTCTGTACCAACCTCAACCAACACCAACTAATCCAGCCCCATCAATTCAAATCATCCCTTTGCAACTTCTCATTGGTGATTATATCATTTCTCCAACTATCGTGATTGAACGTAAGACAATCCCAGATTTACTGTCATCTTTATCTTCGGGCCGTCTCTCGGATCAAGTGCGTCGAATGTCAATATACTACACGACGCCTATTCTTCTTATCGAATACGATGGCAAGTCTTCCTTTTCACTAACCCCATTCTCAAGTACGAGACACCAGAGACAGAAATATGGACAAACGAGCAGTAAGTTTAAAGAGACCAAGGATATTAATGGCATCCAGAGAGATTTGGCTAAGATTGTGAAAATGTTTCCAAGGCTACGTGTCGTTTGGTGTGATGGGCCTGTTAAGGCTGCTAATTTTATATGGGGATTGAAATACGGGCGAATTGGTAAGGAATGGGAGCCTGATTTAAGAATCTGTTTGGGATATGGAAAGAAGCAAAACAAGGAGAATAAGAATTTGGATTTGAGGAAACCTGATGATGATGATAATAATAATAATAATAATAATAATAATAATAATAATAATAATAATAATAATAATAATAATAATAATAATAATAATAATAAGGAAACTTTACTGGATTTGCTAAAGATGATCCCTTGTAATCTATCACAGTTACAGATATATTCCATTATTAGGAAACTTGGTGGAGCTGACTCAGCAAAGAAGTTTAGCAAATTGACATTAGCACAGTTAAGAGATTTGTTTGATGAAAATGAGGGAACAGATTTGGCTGCTAGTGTACATGAATGGTTACAAGAGAGATATGGAGAGCAGAAGGAATTGGATGAAGATGAAGAAGGGATTGAAGAATCGTAAAAGGTTATTTTGTTTTTCATGATCAAGTCCATAATATGTCATTTATTAGCACAGCAAAATACATGAACATATATATATATATATATATGCTTTTGAATTGTTATATTTGTTTTATCTATTGAAGATATCTAATTATCTTATTTCTCACCAAGAAATAAAAATCCAGAAATGGCAACCAAAACGCTTAGCCCAATCACTTGCTTAAAATTAAACGAGCTTGCATCTGAAAAAGAAGAGGAGATTTTTAGAAAGTTAACAGCCGTAGTAAAATCAGTGTTATTGGTCAACTCCACCGATGTTTCTGCCAACGACTGTGACAATCTTTCCCTTGGTAGATCTTGTAATTTAGTATGGTGTAAAATCTGTAAAATATCCTCCTCAGTCTGATCATTGACGATGGATTGAATGTTCCCAAAGAAATCAGTTAGTTTGACATCGCTCAAATCTCTTTGGAACAACTCAGTAGATATCCCAGGATGACTATGAATATCTTCATATCTATACGTCTCAAACAAATCCTTCATGGTCAACACAGAGTTTCTCTCCACTTTTTCCAAATATTCCAAGTTGTAGTAAGTAAATCTATCAATGACAGCAACCCCAACTTCGACATCACTATGATGGGAATATGAACTCTCTTCAATTTCAGAAGACCCGACACTGAGAATATTAGGTGAATAGAATCTAGAGTACATAGTATTGGCCTGACATGTGTCAATCATGAAGAAGATCTCGTTGTAACGTTTCTTCTCATGCATCTGCTCAAAAGCATCTGCAATGTCCCATGAACTAATCTCTTCAGCATCTTGGAACTTTAAGAACTCATTACCACCATGTCCAGTCATATAAATAAAGATATTTGAATTCTCATCAGTAAGCAATCGTTTTGAACGTGGTTGATCTTCCTGCCAGCGATCAGTAAGCAATCTGATGAAATTCTCAACAGTCACTTCATATCCTCTATAGTCCACCTCCACATCATCACCGTATAGATCAATAGCACGATCAGCATTATTGAACACAGATCCTGTAAATACATTCCGTGGATTACATGCAACGTCATCACTTAACATTAAGATGATTTGCGAATCGGGAATACCAAGTCTCTTAACTGTACGATACATGGAAAGAACATTGGCCATGTGACGGTAGTTGAACCAGAATCGAGAGGTGGAGACTAATACTGCCCAATTATTTGTGTGTTGAGAAGAAGTGTCTTGTGAGAGGATAACAAGCGGTAGAAGAAGTGCGTATATCACTCTTAGTATAAGGTGTGTCTTCATTGTTTTCTTTGTATTTTGATTAATCACTTGTCTTTGATATTTATCACCTACAGAAAAAAAAATGTTTATTTATGTGGATTGTGTTTTCTTGTTTACAGAAAATGATTTTTCATATTAAAACTATAAACTTTGGATCACGTGCTCAGCCCGCAAAAAAAAAGGCTGATGAATTTGAACTGACTAAGATCTTACATAAGCCCAGTTTTCACATAGAAATGTTGATCACAAAAACAGAAATAATTTGTACACCTTGAAAATTATATTCTTACAAATTTTTGTTTTTTTAAAAAATAGTATAATACAATTCATTTATGATATAATTAAATTTCCAACTGATATTGGAATATGTAAATTAAATAAATTAAAGAAAAGAAAAATATTTAATTAAATATCCGAATTTTTTTTTTTTTTAATAAATTTAAATTGATTTTTATTTTTATTTTTTAATGGTAAATCTGCATTTATTTAAATTAAAATATATAATAATAATAATAATAATAATAATAATAATAATAATAATAATAATAATAATAATAATAATAATAATAATAATAATAATAATAATAATAATAATAATAATAAAAAAATAAAAAAAAAATTATTATTATATATATATAATGGGAAAGCAATTATTATTCAATAATTATGATATAAACCCTATACCTTCGATTATCCACAACCATACCTGTTTTATCGGAAAATGATACCACTCATATCTTTTGTTGTCTGAATTTCCAACAATAACTCTAACTTTCTATACCAAGTTTTCTTTAAAGAGGGTTTATTGAGAAGACCCCCCCTAATTTTGGCAAATCTTTTAATTTTCATACCATACCTGTCTAGTTTTAGCCAGAGCATACTTAATATTTATCTCCAGTTACTAAAGATTGGATTTGATATTCTCTAGTAAATGTTCTTCGAATGAATTTATAGTTGAAATGGGGGTTTGATGTTTGCAAAAGACTTTTGAAAGTATCAGGAGATTAATCTATAATTAAAACATTTTAAAAATTATGACGATCAAAAAAAGATCATTTTTGGTAAATTTTTTTCAACTCTAGGTAATTGAAAAAAAACAAAAAAAACACAAACTTATAACGAAAATATATCAGAGTCTGATTTTTTTTGGTGGAAAGTATTTGACGAGAGAAAGTTTGATATTTTAGAACTTACATGGGTGGAACTTTGACAAAATGACAGAAACAACTTATTCCTTAACTCTTTGAGAATGTCTTGATCAATGGATTTAAGCCTGATAAATTATTTTAAGAGCATACACAAAATCCAATGGAAAATAAATCAGTTCCAAGTTTTTTTTTTTTTTTTCAAAAAACCTCCTGTAAAAATATGCATATCGCCAAAAGATCCATCGATGAACTTCGCATTGGTCAAACAATGCAAGGATCTACTGCATGCATCCCATCCGACTGATTTATGCAGATTTCCGAACTCCTTGGACCAAAAGCTTTTTACGTTCCAAATAAAAAATTTGGGACTTGTTATTAAAAATTTTTTGTAATCCCGCTTATAACTTACTACTTTAGATTTTACCTCGTGAAGTTTATCCAAATTGAGTAGCAAAAGTCGTGCGATTCTCTATTGATTAAAACTTATAGTTGATTTTGAGTCCTTATTTTTTGTTCGTATTAATACAAATTGCCAGTTCATAATAAATCGTTCATATTTGAGGGCTTACCCATTCTGGATAAGGGAGATATTAGCACATGAATTTGATTCAAAATGATGGAATCAAGTACCAAAAACAAACTGTGAGTATGTCACTACTATTAAGAATTATGCTTTCTTTTTATCCACAAATATTTCTTCTGGATCATTGGTAAAGAGGAAGTATACAGAATTTTAATTAAGATAAAAAAAAAAAAATAAAATAAACAAGCTGTTTGTATAAGAAATAAAATTTTCTTATACAGTATCGAATAATATCGAATCATATTGCGTACCTGGTGAATTAAGCAAAACTTCTCAGATATATTTTTCTTTTTCAATCTGCTTCGCTATTGCAACAAGGACCAAACAATGATTAGATTTAGAGTAAAAAGATTTTTTTTATTTGATAGTATTATCACACCATTTAAGATTATCGAAATGGTAATTATAGATGCAAATCTCATTATTATGTTTTTTTTTCTTTCTTTATATATATATGTTCATGTTCATTCATTTGTTGGATCTTTGACAAATTAACCTACCTGCTTTCTTAAGCTGTACCGTTCTGCATAGCGCTTTAATTCTACATTTGAACCGTATATGCCAAGTCCTAAGATCTGTCAGAATTGCGTTTAAAGTCACGTGATATACCCATGGATGTTGAGATCGTATCTTTAACTAAAATACATTTGTGAAATAAAGGAATGGAGATATCAAAAACAAATCTTCCCAATGAGGAGTGATTATTTTAAGAGGGAAAAAACAAACGGGCAAAAAAAAAAAACAACAAAAACAAACAAACAATCCTGGTTAGTTCAGTCACAACAATCCCAAATTTTCCCAGTAAAACTTAAACTACTTCGCATGACTATGATTTATACGATTTGATCCGCCTTTGGTCGTTTGGAAAATTAATACTTGACAACTCAAAGGTGACACTAATGTAATTTAAAGACGACAGCACAACAAGGGGTCCATAAGGATAAGCATAGTAATACTAATGCTTATTAGGTAAACTGTAAGGTATCGCCAAAGCTTAGAACACGGCAAAAGTTTGCACTTACCAATTCTTTGAAAGCTGAACAGTTTTTTTATTGCATGTCCGCTCAAACAAGGCCTTAGTACTTGGTTCATATCTATTAGCATATATGCGAGTTGATCAAACCATTATGCATATGTACTCATCTCAACATTTTTCTACCCAACATCGTTGATTGGTGCGTAGATTAATTTTACTGATTTAAAAATAAAAAAAAATGGACTGACTTAAAAATGAGCGCTTTTATTCATACACTATGCATGTAACTCGAAGTTTGTAGTTGTTGACTGTAGAATTTAAAAAGTGAAATTTTGTGATTTTGTAAAGTATTTTCTTTCTAAACTTACCTTTATTCGAAAGGACAAATAGACCTATTAAGATTCCCACATGAGATTATAATTTCCTTTTTTTTTTTTTTTTTTTTTTTTTTTTTTTTGAAACTGTATAGCAAAACCATCAAACTTCATCATCATCATCATCTTCTTCTTGGACGAATTCCCAAACATACTCCATCTCCATCATGCAAAAAGGTACAGCTTGTAAATTTTGCAGTTCTATGCGTATGGGCAATACTGAGTTTTGGGAGAGGTTTTTAATCAAGTTTATTTACTCTACGATCCCACACACAACCAAGTCAATTGATCGGTTTTAAGCCCTTCTTGTCGTTAGCTTTTTTAATTTATTCGAATCCAAGTAGTTCAGATCCAGAAGAACCGTTAGGATAATATCTACGTATTGTAAGTCCGTAATTATTCATCATCACCCTTCGGTTAAACTGTCGAATGATCATTTACTCAATTACTAAATATCATTATTTTGGTTGAACAAGCATTGTTCGTATATAAATTATTACAGATGACTGGGCTTAGAAGTGAAGAATGAATAACTGAGCACTCAAAATTCCGACTTTTGTTCAAATCAGAAACAACAATATTAAGTGCTGTTCTTCAGAAAGAATCACCATGTTTTTTTTTTATCGAAGAACTGAAGTGGACTTAATAATTCCTTTTTTTATACAAGAAATTACTGGACCAAAAACATTTTGAGACTTGTAAAAGCACTGCGCCCTTTGAGCAATAAATATTTACATATTACTATATAAAGTTGGGAATGATAAATACGAAACTGTTATAGAGGGTTTGGTTACATATTTATTATAATATACACACACCATCTAATAAACATTATATGTTGTTTGTATAACAAGTCGAAATTAGACTATATTGCACAACACATAGTTTACCAATAATCATGTAACAGTAATATCGTAATCTCAGTGTGAGAAGTTCAGCAAAACCGAAAAAAAAAAAAAAGTACTGATTTGGAAAACTAAGTTGCAACCTGTTGTCCATTTTAGCCGCTTAACATGTTTAGTACATTCTTGATCGAATTGGTAAAATTTCGTGTCAGCGCGCGTCAAAAGACGTTTAAAAAAAAAAAAAAAACTTTTAAAAATGAACAAATATTGAGATCTGGATTTCATTAAGAGAATTCAACTTTTGGAATACACATTCCGCAAATAATAACACCTATTGCATGAACAAATATGCAATGCTTTCAAAGGATGTCAGTTAACCTTGTATATGAATCATGATGGAGCAGATGGGAAAAAAAAATCTAAGTCTTGGTTAAGAACGTATCAGGCAGCCAACACATACGACCAACACACACTTTTAAGTGAACAACAGCAAATTGTTATTACTCAAGAGCCAGCAAACACTGCATATCATTTCAAAATCGTCGTTTTGTATTTACACGGTTACACCTCAAACCATAAAATCAAGAAAAAAAGAGAGAAAAAAAAAAGAAAAACCAGTGTTCAGCCCACAACATCTTCAATGAAAACCAATGTCTAGGAGTCACCAATCCTTAAATCTTCCCCTTCTTTAATTGCATACAACAATATTCCTCTTAACAAGTCAAAAGTTGAAACAGAGCCGTGATTAATGGGACTATTGACGATTGTACTAGCCTTGCAGTATCTTACATGCAGTCAGCTTCAAGTTTTCAAGTTTCAAAACCATTAATCTCACATCTTCAAACTCATTGCATTCTAATATTTTGAAGCGCTCCCCCTCAAGGGCTGAATGCTACCCTAGACCTAAGGCGCTTTTGTTTATTTTTTTTTTATATTCAAGTCTCATTACATGCATGAGGCTTCCACAAAGGTGCATTTTTCTCAGTCTTTATCCATGTTTCTAGAATCCTTATTCTGTGGCATTTTCCACCGAAAAGAAAAATATAAAAGACGTCAAAGATTTCCACATGATCATCATCTTCAAAGCTACACTAATTTCAATAAATTGTTCGTCTTCAAATTCAGAATCAGTCTGTTATTTCTCTGGTGATTTCCATTTTATTTTCTTAAAAACCAGAAAAGAACTACACAGAGAAACTTTTCTGAATCCGCAATGAAACTGCACGCGAACTTTGTTCGGTCACTGCTTTTTGTGCTGGCACTTGTTCACACAATCTTTGCCTCTAATACGACCCCAACCTCAAGTGTCAGTTATTCCTACGCTTCAACTGCCTCTTATGCTGTTGTCAGTACCGTCAAAACTCCTATTGTTTGGTCGACCTCTGGTAACAATTTCTGTCAATTCAACACATTTACTGGTCATATTAATGGTAGAGGTTACTCCGCCATGAATTCCATTGATAGTACCTTCCGTACTAATATTCTGTTTAGTACCTACGACTTTAAATTCACATGGGTCTTCAATTTTAATGAGAAGCCATATGCCACTGAATTCCAAGCATTGGCCAATCCAATTTCGTTCATAACCAACCTTGTTGGACCAACTATGAGTGGCTTCTCTGGTAAGGTTAATCTTGAAGATGGTTCTTTCATTATCAACTACGATGTCGTATTCTCAGGTGCCCTTGTTTTAGACCTTGTTACACTTCCTATCCAAACCTTAATCTACTGCATTCAAGACTATGTCGCCTTTGCGTGGGTCATTCCAGAAGGTCTTGGGAAAAGTCGTTATGTTTTCTATGCTGGTACTGTAAGTTCTTTTGTGGAGGAATTGGTTGCTGGTATTCTTAACGCTGTTCTAAGCTTACCTATTTACACAACAGACCTGGATTACCAATGTGCTTCTTTCAACTTTGGTAAATCTTGTTCCACTAAGAAACAAATTGTGTCCACTGTGCAAGTAAATACACCTTCCACTGTTCCATCCGCCTACACAACCACCGTCTTAGGATCTGTTGGTAAGACAGAAACTGATATCATTTCTTTCTACCCAACCACTGATAGCAATGGTCATTTTGCCACTGGTACAACCACCATTGTTGAAACAGTTCCAGCTGCTTACACCACGACGTCTGTTGGTTCTCAAGGTAAGTCAGTAACCGAGATTGTTTCGTTCTACCTAACTACCAATGCTGCAGGTGCCTTTGCCACTGGTACAACCACCATTGTTGAAACAGTTCCAGCTGCTTACACCACGACGTCTGTTGGTTCTCAAGGTAAGCCAGTAACCGAGATTGTTTCGTTCTACCTAACTACCAATGCTGCAGGTGCCTTTGCCACTGGTACAACCACCATTGTTGAAACAGTTCCAGCTGCTTACACCACGACGTCTGTTGGTTCTCAAGGTAAGCCAGTAACCGAGATTGTTTCGTTCTACCTAACTACCAATGCTGCAGGT
>JADIOT010002551.1:0-23427 GCA_018343995.1 Waltiozyma sp. UFMG-CM-Y6624
AAAAAAAAAAAAAAAATTAAATATAAATAAAAGATAAAGGATCTTTATGATAAAATTTAAAATTTTAAAATTAATATTTTATAAATTTATATATTTTTTTTTTAAAAAAACATATATATTTAATAAATTTTGATCCAATTTTTATCCGAGAAAAAAATTATCTCCGAATTTTTTATATATATTTAATAAATATTTATTAAATTTAAGAGATAATTAATAACTAGATATAGTAAATTGTTCTCTTCTTTTTTGTTTTTTTTTTTAAAGTAGATGACTTTGTTTCAAATAGAGGCTTTTGTCTCTATCTTAAGAGTATGTGTTTTTTGTAATTTTTGGGGGGGTTTTTTTTTAAAAAAAAAGATAGAAGGCCATGAAAGACTAACATCAGTTATAAATCCTTTTAGACGTTGTCCTTACTTTCTCAAACATATCAAATCAATAAAATCAAATCCATATACTCCTTTTCTATTGATTACCTTGTTCTTTCAGTATGTAGCTCACACTCTCTTATATATGAAAATTTCATAGAAAAATTTTTGACAGTATATATATATATATATATATATACTAACATAAAATTCAGATCACTGAGACCATCTATTCCTTATTATCAACAACACTGTATTCTACACCAATAATTCAAGCTCAATATGCAAACAGATACCCTATATCCCCTATAATTTATATTTCATCGCTAATTATCCTCACAGATATTCTCAATTTCTTAATATTAAACATTTTATTATACCAATATTTTAGATATAGAAACACTAGACATAGACATCAACATCTCACACGAACAACATTAGTCTTATTGATCTTAACAATATTTGCAATTTTTTTTATATATATTAATGCATCACGAACATTTAGTCCTGGGAAATATGGGTTGTTTCTATTAGACCTTCCCAATGTCATTTGGGTTTTCAGTTCCATTATGGGTGCATTTAAATATTTTCCTCAATGTTCTTTGAATTTCATCAGTATTTATTACAATAAGATCAATTTTAATATGGCTCATATTGAATTTATAAGAACTTTGATATTTCTATGTTGTGGGGTTTTTGAAGGGATAGAAGCTTTTCATGTGAAATTTATTAATTTACAATCTGATATTGGGAATGGATTTCAATTGGGGTTTATTATATTGTTGATCTATCAAGGGAAAGTTCTTTATCTTGATGAACGGAAGAGATGGCCTTCTATATTGACTGATTCACAAAGTTGATCCATATGAGAGAAGAATAACTTATTGAGAAACGTATTCTTTATTGACGTGGCTTTAAAAGACCCCTTATATTTAGGAGTTTAAAACGTTAAAAGAAATAGGTATGTCATGAATGAAATTTGAATTATCAATAATATATATATATTTTTTATAAAAAAAAAGAAAGAAATATATGTTATTTAAAACAGAACTATTCTAATATACTACATATGGAAAGGAGAGATAAAAGAAGGAAATTTTTTGTTTTGGAAGTTTTTAGATAATTTGTTAAATTGATGAGTGCATGATAGGAAAAAAAAAAATAACATTGATAACAGATCTGTAGGTATATTCAAAGAATTGTATCAAACGAAACTGTAAGTATAAAACGATCAGAACAATGATCCTCAGACCGGCCAATTTAACAAACAACATCTTGAGTAGCTCTAGAGTTCAAAAGTAAAGCAACAATCAAACCGTATAAACCTAAGACTTCAGCAAAAATCAAAATCAAAATCATACCAACGAATAAACGAGGTTGGTGAGCAGTACCTCTAACACCAGCATCACCAACAATACCAATGGCGAAACCGGCAGCTAAACCGGATAAACCAACACTTAAACCGGCACCTAATTGGATGAAACCAGTGTATAAAGCTTGACCTTGCTTCAAAGAATCAGAAACTAAAACTGAAACAACTAAACCATAAATGGCAATAATACCAGCCATAATGACTGGGACAATGTTCTTAACTAACAAATCTGGACGTAAGACGGAAGTGGCACAGATACCAACACCAGACTTAGCAGTACCGTAAGCAGCACCAAAACAGGTGAAGACAATGGCGGAAGCACAACCGATGGCACCGAAGAATGGAGCGTAAACAGGACTTTTGAAATAAAAAGAATACTTGTTAGTAGTTGTTTCATAAGAAAAAAAATAGGACTGTATCCTCTATATTTGGAATTGTATAGAAGAGAGTTTGTTCTTTAGATGTCCAACGCCATCAAATCATTTTTCTTTAACACCCACAAACCCAAAATTCATTTCTGTAAAAAAAAAAAAAAACACATACCAAAGATCAGAAGACATGGTGAATGATTAATATTAAGATTGAACGTGTGTGTATATATGAATGTTGATTCAATTCTCAAATAGAAATGGAACCAATTTCTAATATTTATTTTGGATTTGGGTTTATGGGAAAGCAGCCATTTTTGAATTTCTTGAATTGCCTGCGCGACATCTGAACACTTGAAAATTGGTTTTAGGAACTTCGCGAATAAGAACAATTTCGGGAAGAAAAAGATATTTATATCCACGTGAGTTGAATATACGAGGGTCAAAGCATATATATAAGAAACAAGAGGTGGTTGCAGGTTTGATACTTAATTAATTTGATTTGATCTTGTAACATTAAAGACACACACACATATATCCTAAATAAAGTGAAGACTTGCTACAAAGTTGAAACGATATAGAAATTGATAATTAGAAAAAAAAATTTAAACCCCTGTTCTTCAAAATCCAATGACAATAACAACACTGTTCTCAACACCAAATATTGTTTTCGCTGTAGCAGGATCACTTCCCATTGCCACATTTTTACAATTTCTTCATTGTAATAAAGAGATACGTGATACCTTACAAACAGAAGAGTTTCATATCAAGTACTTCACAGAACGTTTGAACAGAGTATTTATAATCGATGATTCTTTGTTTGAAGATGATTTATTTTTTCAATATGATGTTACAAACCTTTTCCATTTTAGAAGAACTAATAATCCTATAAGATTTTGTTTGAATATCTATAAACATTTGAAACCATACCTTGAGAAATTGGAGAAATTGGATATTCATAATTCTACAACTGAAGATGATCCTATTGATTTTGAGTCATTCTTTAAGAATTCCAGAGAAATTAAGGGAAATCGATCTTTACAGGATAAGGCTAATATCCTTGTTAATTTGAAAAAATATATTTTCATGGACAACACAAGTATTGAGTATTATGATGAGATGACCAAAAAGATAAAAATTTTAATCAAAGAATACACCAAATATCTTTTCCATGAATTACAAGATTCCTTTAACAAGGAAGAATACTCAGTGGTCAATTTAATAGTAGAAGGCTTGAACAACCTTGATCAAGAGGAATTGATCGTTGAGTTCTTCAAACAAGAGAACAAATTTCCTATAGATTTCTTCCCCATTACTATTTTGGATTCCTCAGGTGAATTGGTTCAACAATGTCTTGATGATGTTACCGATGACTTGATCGCTTTCATCAATGAGAAATCAAAGATCATTGACGACTGCTTTGGTGTTCAGTTGCCGGTCATGTTATTATATGTTGAGCCAATTATACAGAAGAATATCATTGAAGGTTTCTTTTCCAAAGAGTGTGGTAAGAATGTTAAAATCACTCCATACATTTATGATTCACTGATGAGTAAGCTTGTTCCTTCTGTGGATGAATCTATCAATGCAGGGGATAAGTATAGAACGTTGTTAAGAACTTTTATCAATTTATACTTCGAGCCATTGTTGATTCAATTTTTCAACGATGATATTATTAATTTTGAATCAGAATCTTTGCATGAAATCAACAACTTTGGTAAACAAGTCAGAGAACAAGAGGAACAAGAAAAGGACACCATTTATAAGAACTTGTTAACTGAGTACAACAACGATCTGGTCAAGACCAATAAGTTTGAGCTTTTAACCAACTTCACCAAAATTTTTAACTCGAAGAAAGATCAAACACAACAAGAAATAAAACTTAAATTGAACTTTGAAGTTCTCAACAAGAATTTGAAGAATTTGAAAACTTTTATCAATTTCGAATTGTCCTATAAAATCATTGAAAATTGTCGTTCAAGAATCAAGAATTACAGTACTTTCAACAAGATTCTTCAATTACCAGAAGTAACTCAAATCTTAACAAAAGATCAACTCAATGCTCAAATCGAACAGCTTTTCATCAAACTTCTTCATGTTCTTTCCATGAATCATGTTAAGCCAGGGTTCGAAAAGGCCATAGACTTATTATCCAAATATGATCCAAATGAATTCAAATCACTTGAATCTATTGAAAATCTTAACACTGTAGATCCACTAGTGAAATTCACAGAATTAATTAACATTGCAGATTTGATTCAACAGATGCTTGAAATTTTCTACAATAATGAGTTAGTCTTAGCAAAAATCACACCAAAGGATGAGTTCTTAAACCCTGTTAACCAAGCCAAGAAGACTTTTGAATCTTTGTTGGATAACTTTGTGGCTAAGGGATTAAATTTGGGGATTGATAAACTTATGGACGAGATTGAATTTATTTTCAATGCTTTACAATTGATCAATGATTTTAACCCAAAACAACCAAATTTGGGGTCTTCTTCTTCCAATATCGCAACTGTTCCTATCAATTTTGGACCTACTAAATGTGCAGTGAAGACCGTTGAATTATTATCAAATCATATCAACTTATTGAATGATTCAACAGAAAAGGGTATTATTGATGTATTTCAACAAGAAATTGGCGAAAGATTTTTCCAAATAATTGTAAAGAATATCAAAAAAAGACAAGTATCCACTGATGGTGCCATTGTTCTAATCTGTGACTTGAATTTATATTATGATTTCGTCACTTTAACTTTACGTCAAAAGAATATCACTCCTTTTTTTGTTGCTTTAAAGGAAGTTGGACAATTGTATCTTATTGATACCAAGGATTCAAAAGAATTAGGGAAATTGGTTATGGATTTGACCAAATTTAATGGTATTTTCAAACAAGAGGAAATCTACGAATTTGTTCAGAGAAGAAGTGATTGGAATAAGATTAAGAAGGATGTGGAAAGAGTTATGTATGGCTTAGGTCTTACAGATTGTTCCATTATGTAAATATTTACAAAAGAAAAAATAAAAAAATATTCGAAATGGTGGATCACGTGATTAAATACTACTGTAGCTTTTTTATTTATTTATTTATTTATTTGTGCTAGTTTCCGAATCAGGAAATCTCTCTTTTTTTGGCCTGTCAAATCTGAATGCTGCACCGAAAACTGCGGCTCGGTGGAGAGTGGGGTTTGTTTTGATAAGGTTCGAAGGGGTCCTTATCATATAGAGGAAGGAACTTTTTAAATAATTCTTTCGATATTGTGAAGTCATAGCTTGAGGTATATTTATTTTGGAATAATCACTATAAATTTTTGGAATTTGAGAACCTCTTTTTTTTTTTTTTTTTAAAAAAAAAGGGGGAATTTTCATTCAGATTTCCAAGTTTAGAATTGATAGCCGTAAAAATAGTAAGAGTAATCTGAAGCTTGGCGGGCGTGCGTATCTCTCTATTCCAGTTGCTTCGATTTTTTTGTTTTTTTTTGTTTTTTTTTCTATGGGCGGCGTTTCAGGTCGCAGCAAAAAGATTCTTGCCCGTAAACAACAAAATTCCAGATTTTTTTAATTTTTTTTAATTCTTTTGTTATATAAAGTTTGAACGCCCCATCTCCAATTGCTAGCTAATCATAAAGGAAATATATCTTAAGTTTCATTTCCAAAAAAAAACACACACTCCATTGTCTTTATCATACATTAGATCATACTCTAGATAATTTTCAAAAGAATTGCTTAGGGATAAAGAACTGAAATCGTTACTTCTGATTTTATTACCAGCAATTTTATAAAAATTCAAGGAATTTCAATTAAATAACCGCCACTCAAACAAACAAACAAACAAGCAAACAAAAAAAACAAACATTTAAAGATCATAGTAGAAGTTGAACAATGACTTCCAATTTTAAAAGAACAAAGTCAACCGCTGAGTTTGCTGGTTTAACAGGTGAGGAGAAGAGATTAGAGGAAGAACGTAATAAGACCAAATATTGGCGTCGTTGGGGTCCTTATCTTTCTGAACGTCAATGGGGTGTTGTCAGAGAAGATTACAGTTTCGACGGTGATGCTTGGTCTAGTTTCTCCTTTGATGATTCAAGATCAAGAGTCTACAGATGGGGTGAAGATGGTTTAGCTGGTGTTTCTGATAATCATCAGTTGATCTGTTTCTCTTTAGCACTTTGGAATGAGAATGATGATATTTTGAAAGAAAAGGCATTTGGTTTGACTGGGCCACAGGGTAATCATGGTGAGGATGTCAAAGAGGTCTACTTCTACTTGGATAACACCCCTACTCACTCTTATATGAAATACTTATACAAGTATCCGCAAAACAAGTACCCTTACCAAGACTTGGTTGATACCAATGCCAGAAGAGGTAGAAATGAAAGAGAATACGAATTGACTGATACAGGAATTTTTGACAAGAACGAATACTTTGATGTGACTTTTGAAATGGCGAAGGAAGATGACGAGGAATTATACTTTAGAGTTACTGCCTATAACAGATCAGACAAACCAGCCAAATTACATCTTCTTCCACAAGTTTTCTTCAGAAACACTTGGGGTTGGGGCCATGACGATTACAAGCCTGAATTGAAGAAGAGTAATGATTCTACTATTAACGTCAACCACAAAAAATATGGTAAGAGAAACTTGGTGTTTGCTCCTTCTCCTGGTCTAACAGAAAACCACCCAGATGTTCAACCACAGTTCCTTTTCACTGACAATGAAACCAACAGAATGAAGTTGTACGGTCAAGAAAATGTTGAATCAAAATACACCAAAGATGCTTTCCATGAGTACGTTGTTGGTGAAAATGACGAAGCTATCAACCCTGAGAACTGTGGTACTAAGGCTGCAGCTTGGTACTCCTTTGACGATGAGGAAGGTGTTCCTCCAGGAGAATATGTCACCATTCGTTATAAGTTCACACAACACGAACAGGCCAACCCAGATTTCCACTTTGATGAAAACCATTTCGATAAAGTTTTTGAAAAGAGAGAAACTGAAGCTGATAATTTCTACTGGAGAATCACGCCTTTACCAATTTCTGAAGAATTGAGAATGATTCAAAGACAAGCCTTTGCAGGTTTACTTTGGACTAAGCAGTTCTATCACTTCATTCAAGAAGACTGGTACAAGGGTGATCCAGTTGAACCAAAACCAGCCCAAAATAGAGCTAATGGTAGAAATAGAGATTGGAAACATATGTACATTGATGATATTCTATCTTTACCAGACAAGTTTGAGTATAACTTCTTTGCCTCCTGGGATACCGCCTTCCATTGTATTCCAATCGCTTTGATTGATCCTGATTTCGCCAAGAATCAATTAGATCTGTTGACAAGGGAATGGTACATGCATCCTAATGGTCAAATTCCTGCTTACGAATGGAACTTCAGTGACGTTAACCCACCAGTTCATGCTTGGTCTACCTACAGAGTTTACAAGCTTGAGAAGAAGATGTATGGCAGATCTGATGACGACTTCTTAGAAAGAGTTTTCCAGAAGCTACTTTTGAACTTCACTTGGTGGGTTAACAGAAAGGATTATGAAGGTAAGAATGTATTTGAGGGTGGTTTCTTGGGTTTGGATAACATTGGTATCTTCAACAGATCCGAGCCTTTACCAACTGGTGGTAAATTAGAACAAGCGGATTCAACTGGTTGGATGGCCTTTTTCTCTTTACAGATGTTGAATATTGCTTTGGAATTGGCCAAGAAAAGACCAGTATATGAAGACATCGCCTCTAAGTTCTTTGAACATTTCCTGTTGATCTCTGACGCCATGACTTTCCAAGGTACCGATGCTGATGGTAAAACACCAACTCAACAATCTCTTTGGAACGAAGAAGATCAGTTCTACTATGATGCTATTACTTGGGACGGTGGTAACAAGCAACAACTCCCAATTAGATCTTTAGTTGGTTTGATTCCTCTTTATGCCTCATTAACATTGGAACCTCAACTTTTAGAGAAGTTTCCAAGTTTCAAGAAGAGAGTTGATTGGTTCCTTGCAAAGAAAAACCACGTTGCTACAAGAAACATTGCCTCTATGAAGAACAGAGGTGTTGGTGAAAGATTGTTATTGGCTTTAGTTAACGAAGATCGTTTGAAAGCCATATTGAAGAGAATGTTGGACGAGGAAGAATTCCTTTCTGATTATGGTATCAGATCTTTGTCCAAGTATCATGAAAAGAATCCATTCACTTGGGACGTTGGTAACGAGAAATATTACATCTCTTATCTTTCTGGTGAGTCTGATTCTGGGTTGTTTGGTGGTAATTCGAACTGGAGAGGTCCAATTTGGTTCCCAACCAACTTCTTATTGGTGGAATCCTTACAAAGATTCTTCTTGTACTTCGGTCCAAACTTCAAAATTGAATGCCCAACTGGATCTGGTAATATGTTGAATTTGGCTCAAGTTGCCCAATATATCCAACATAGGCTTATCAAGATCTTCACTAAAGACGATATTACTCAACAAAGACCTTGTAACGGTGAAGATATCATTGCATCCAAGGATGTTCACTTTGAAAACTTGGTTCCCTTCTATGAATATTTTGACGGTGACACTGGTAGAGGTCTTGGTGCTTCTCATCAGTGTGGTTGGACTGGTTTGGTTGCCAAGTTAATCCACGACACAGGCTTATCCTTAAGTATGAAGTATGGTAAGTGTAAGACACCAACGGAAGGTGAAGAAAACGGTGATTATTTCTCCAGATCCAATGTTTCAAGATTAGAAAGACGTAAGAGTACCAAGTCCTTATTGACTTTAACTACAGATGTCTTAGACTTGAGTGACGATGAATCAAAGACTTATACGGTTAACTTGAAATCTAGAGCCTCCAGTGCTGGTATTACTAGAGTCAACACCAGAGATACAAATGCAGATTCAGACTTGGAAGATGATGGTGATGACAGAATGTTATTGGAACAGATAAGAACCGCCATGAGCAACTTCTCCACAAATGCTGAAGATGATGAACAAATTTCAAGTGATGAACTCGAGGCTCAGTCGTAAATTGGTTTTGATCAATAAAGAATGATGTACGAGAGACTGGTCATTTATCTGTTTGTGTTTCCTTTTTTTTTCTCGTTTGTGTGTGTATCTGTGTAATAGTTTTAAATTAATAAAAGTATCAGAATTGATATAGAACACTATAGAATTGTATTGCTGTTCATGTCGATTTAAATTGATTATCAGAGTTGAGGCCAGGTATATCATCTAATGATATACAGCTAGCCAATATTGTTAATCCTGAGTTTTGTATTTTTTTTTTTTTTTTGAAATTTATATACATTATGTTTTATTATAGTTCTATAATTAAAATTTATTGAACCAACCAACGTTCAAGACTATATATAATGGTCAGAATATATAAGATACAAAATAAATGAATCCCCCATTTCTGCTGAAGAAGAATTTAAAGTGAGATGAAAACTTGATATAGAAGTTTAAGAGAAGTCAGAAGAAGAAACATTTCTAGTCATAGCAGGCAGAGCGACTCTAATACCGTCAATTTCCTTAGACATTTTAACTTGACATCCCAATCTTGAAGTCTCAGTCAAACCAAAAGCTAAGTCCAACATATCATTCTCATCATCATCAGGTTCTTCCAAAGCATCATAGAAATCTGGATCAACAATAACATGACAGGTAGAACAAGCACAAGAACCCCCACATGCACCTTCCATATCTAAGTTGTGATGTTGGGCAATGTCTAAGATAGTGTCACCTTCAGCAACTTCATATTGGAGTTGTTCACCATCCTTAGTGATAAATGTAATGTGTAATTCTTCACCTTCCTTTGGTTTATGAATATGACCATGACGAATTATTATACTGGAGCTGAAATTTCTAATCATAGACATTTGATTGGTTCTTACAGATGCAGCTCTAAAAAATGAGGAGTTAGCTCTACTTAGCAGTTGCACGTTTTGAATAGCAAGTCTTCTGAACATGTTTTGTTTTTTGAAGAGTAGAGAAGGAATGAGTGAGCGTCACAAATTAAAGTTTAAAAGTAAAGGTATCTAGTGGGATCAGTGATAAGTTGGAGTGGATATAGATGTCCGATTTCTTTCCGATTCTCTGTATATGTATTATTTTCCTGTTCCGGTCTTTGAATTTTTTTTTTTGATTCGAATCTTATCACGTGCCACGTGCCGTATATATATATATATAGATAAATATATCATTCGGACAAGAATTTACGCCAAATAAGAACGGGTAAATTGTGTTTGGGTGCTGCAAGGATTTCCAATTATTATCTCTGAAAGGAAGGCGTGTGTTAACACACAATAAAAATGTCTTTTAACAAACACATCTTTATTAATTGATTTTTTTGTTTTAAAACTAACCTTTAAAAAATTACCTTATATTCTCATACAATTAATCATGTCAAACGAAAGACTTATAGATTCAAATAGTAGTGAATTATTTAACACATATGAAACCGATTATCAAATTGCCTACAACGATGCACAACAGAAATTGACACAAATTCCAAACCTAACAGGTGGTATGTATTTTCCAACAAAACCTCCAATCCATATAACTTATTAATTATACTAACAGTCTCTATTTAGATCAGCGTCGTAATGCTATGAAGTCAGTTGAAAAGTCTTCAGATGAATGTATTGAAATTGTAAGTTATTTCTCCCCCTCCCATTAGAAAGATTTTTTTTTAAAGATAAGATTACTAACAGTTTCCTCAATAAAAGCTTGATCAACTAGCAATCGAAGTTCAAAACATCCAATCTGGAGCTCGTTCTTCCTTTAACGCCAAAATTCGTCAATATCGTTCCGAAATTGATCGTACCAAGAAATCCCTTAAACAACTTCAAGACGATGAAGATCGTCGATCATTATTTGGAGCTCAAGGAAACACTCGTGAAGCTCAAAGATCCCAATTATTACAAAGCAACGCCATTTTGGAAAGAACTAGTGATAGATTACGTGACAGTTCGCGTATCGCTTCTGAGACTGAACAGATCGGGTCGAATATTATGCTTGACTTAAGAGCACAAAGGGAACAGTTGAACAACTCTAGACAGACTCTTTTTGAAGCTGATGGTTATGTTGATAGATCCGTTCAGACTTTGAAAGGTATGTCCAGAAGATTAGCTGCTAATAAACTTATATCTTATGCTATTATTGGGGTGTTAATTCTTTTGATTTTGTTGGTTTTGGCTAGTAAGTTTTGGTAAAGAAAAAAAGAAAAAGTTGTAAACAGTATTTTAAGAAACTTTCTAAATCTCGTTAAGCTTTTTTTTTATGTAACATGTGTTGAATCTATTTCTAATATACAAAAAAATTAATTTTTAATATACAGCTCAATTCCTTTGTTCAGCAGAAACAACAGAAAGACATTGGAATTCGTTAGCATAAGTAGCCTTCCAAAGTCTAACCTTACCATCATCACCAGACGAGCTCAATATAGTACCAGTCAAATTCCACGACACAGACCATACTTCTCCCTTATGATCATCGTGTTCAGAGATCAATTCAACCTCAACGGCAACTGAAGGTTCAAGATGTTGTTGATCCTGTTCATGTACACCCTCCATAAAAGTATTTGAATTCGATTTGGATGTGATGAGTCTTTCAGTGAGCTTGAAAAAACGAACTTTACCATCTTTAGAACCAGTTGCTAGAAGTTGGTAATTACGGCCCATTGAAGGCGCCCAAGAAACAGATCTGATCAAACCACCATGTTCAGGTAATTCAGCAGCTAATTGCAATTTATTCCCATCTTGATCCCTATGATACACGTAGCCTCTATCCAAAGCACACACCACTATCTTCTCAGGAGAAAATCTTGAACGACACCAAGCAAGAGCAAAATCTGATTGGAGATGTCTTTCAATAGTATTAGATAAGACATCAACTTCAGCAGTCAAACTCCAAGTTCTCAAATCGGAAGGTTCCAAAGCTTCATATATTCTTAAAACGCCATCATTACCAACTGCAGCCAATTTTAAGCCTAAATGAGAAGGAGCAAATTGAACATCATAAAGTGGTCCTCTTGAATCGTTTAAAGTGGCAATACGTTTCCAACGACGACCAGATTTATAACTTTCATCAAGATCTTCTTCCCAAATTTTAATAGTCTTATCATACGAAACTGATGCTATAATCTTGCCAAATTCAGGAGATGCCCAATCAAGTTTAAGTATGGTAGAATCATGAGCTTTCCAAGAATCATTCAATATCCATTCATTTGTGGCTTGGTCCAAATCAAACACTTTAATATGTTGATCGGAAGAACATGTGGCTAACTGTTTACCGTAGAAATCGTAAGCAACATCATGGATAAGCTCTTCATGGTTCGTATTGAATGGCTTCATTTTTTTGGTTTTAAATATATATTTTTTGTTTTTTTTTTTGAAAATTACTTCAGTGAGTGCCCTTTTTTTTTTTGATTGTCCAAAGTTGAGAAGCTAATAAACATATCTATCAAAAAAAAAAAAAAAAAAAAAAAAAAAAAAAAAAAAAAAATACCAAAGAACAATATCGCGCGCGCACTTACGTAATCGGTTGTCATGGTAATAGTTAGAATTAGTTGGTAAGAGCACGACTTTAAAACTTATGGGTAAACAAAAGAAGAAAATCAAAGAGGTAAAAAACCATGTAATCCTTTGCTTTTTGAATCAAAGATGAAACAGAAGTAAAACAATATACAGTCAAAATATCACATCCACTTCTGAAAATCATCCTTGTCCTGTATACAGGACCCTCCTATCATTCCGATCTGGCTAAAATCTACATATACCACAAGATATCTGCAAATTATCCATCAATGAACAACAAGCATTCACGTCCAATACCCACCAGTGCTAGACGTCCTGAAAAGATAAGGCGAGCTTTAAGTGATCTTAACGGAACAGAAATATACTCCCCTCGTAACCCACAGAAAGACCTAACTAAGATGTTACAAGCTCCACCTCCAAAGATTGCACCTTTTACAAACAATCAACGGAAAAGTAAATTACCAGTTTTCACAATGAGTAAGGCTAAAAGAGAAGAATTACGTGCTATGATATCGGGAACACATATTGAATCGCCTGTTATTAACGAGCAGAAACGAGTGTCAACTTTCACAATGAAAGATCCAGAAGCTATCAAAATTCGTAAAGAAATTGAAGATAAACTTATTCGTATGATTGAGAAAGAACAACAAACATTAAAAGATCTTGAAATTTATTTAAAAGAAACTAAAAATGATTTTCAGAATCTTTCAAAAAAAATTTCTAATTTACAAAATTCTATTCGATCTATTAAGAATCAAAATGATCAGAATGAAAGTACAATTATAACTTTGGATGATAAACTTTATCTTCAAGATCAAAAGATCAACTTTACAAAGATTCATGAAGCTAAAATGGCCACTTTCAAGATTCAAGAGGAACAGAATATTATAATGAGAGAATTGGATGATATGAAATTGTTATTAGAAGAACAACTTAAAAATTCCAAAAATTATAAAGATGAAGAATCAGAAAGAGAAATATTTAAATTTCAACAAGAAATCTTACAATTGGGAAATTCCATAAAAATATTGGAAGAATCAAATCAAGAAAGATTGAAGAATCATAAATCTACATTAGAATTAAAATTTCAAGAATATATCAAACAACAAGAATTAAAGAATGAACAACTTACTAAAAATTATGAATTTAAAACTTTAGAATTGGAAAAATTAAGAGATAAATTGGATAAATTTAAACAACAATTAAAAAGTTTAAATTCGATAATATTAAGAGTTCAAGATGAAATCAAAGAAATTGAATATCTAAAAAAAAATTCTTTAAGTATTGAATCACATTTGATTCAAGAAATTAACCGTCTTGAACTTGAAGAATCCAAGAAATTGAAAGATTTAACTTTTACACAAACCCAAAATGATCAAATAGATAAACAATATCAAGAAACAATTCATAGATATACAAAGGAACAAACAATAAGAAGGAAAATCGAAAATTCCATTGAAGAATTAGAAGGTAAATTAAGAGTATATGTTAGAATTACAGGAAATGAAAAAAAAAATAGAATATCATTTGATTTTAATGATGAACTTCATCAAATTTTGAAATTATCTAAATTTGACAAATCATTTACAGTGAATAAAATTATTCCATTTTATTCTTCAAATTTAGATACATATAAGGAATTAGAAGTTTTCATTGAAAAAAATTTGATGAATGGAATTAATATTTCAATTATTTTAATTGGATTTGAAGTTGATTATTTTTTGGAAGATTTTATTGATGAATTTAAAAATTTATTTGAACCTAAAATAATTGATATTCAAATTGAAAAAAAATCATTATCAAATTTAATAACAATTATAATTAAATTTGATAATGGGAAAATTTATGAAACTAAGTTGAATATTTTAAATTTAACTTCATCAACTTTTAATTCTTTAATTGATACAATTAATTCTATTAAATTAGATTTTCTGGTTAATAATGAATTAACAAATGAATCTGATATATTTCATCAATTATTTTCAAGATCGAAATGTCTTACCTTATTATCAATTAAAGATGATGAAAAATTTGATGATATCAATATAAAGATATTAGAAATTGGAGATATTATATCAAAAATTGAAGCTTTACCTTTGAAAAAAACATATGGATAGAATTTTTTTTTTTTATTAAAAAAAAAAACCCCCCATCGGATCTCGGATATATATATATATTTAAACGGAAATCCGCGCATAACCAGCCATTGTGGTGCATATGAAAGCAAAAAAACGCAAAATGCAAAAATTGATCTGTGATTTTTACAAGGAATAATACCTAAACCATCCTAGTTTTAAATATATATGATTTTTTTTTTTAATTTATTTTATTTTAAAGCTTCTTATATATCTCTTGTTTATTTTTATATATATTATTAGATTTTTTTTTTAAAAAAAAAAAGAAAAGAAAAGAAAAAGAAAAGTATAGAGACCATGATGAATCAGTCCCATTCTTCTAGAAATATTACACCTGTTCAATCATTATCCAAAACGTCTAGAATATGTTCAGATTCTTCTTTAGTAACGACTTCTTCTGAATTTGGAGAGAAAATTAAAAGTTTGAAACAAAAAGGGTTAAATATTATGAGAAATTTAAAGAAACAAGAAATAAACCAACAACAGACTTCAATTAGATTAAAAGAAGATGATAATATTTCTTTAATGCCAACTTTAGCTATAGGATTTGAAAATTCTTTTAGTAATTATGATTTCCAAAATCAACCACAACCAAATAATCAAGGTATAATAATACCTAGAAGAACACAAAGACATAAAAGAAGAAAAGAATTAACAATTACTGATGATGGTTATTATTTTGAATATGATCAAATAAAATCATTAGAATCTTCAATTGATCCATCAATAATTTCTTCTTCTTCTAATGATAATAATATTGTTTGTGATAATAAAGAAATATTTACAGATAATGATATAGTGAAATTTCAAATTCCAATTTTTTCACAAATTAATCAAATAATTGAAATGTTTGATATTTCAAGAGGTTATAAAGTTTTTTTAAAAAGTTTGATTATTTTATTTATCATTTATGAAATTCAAAATTTTTTAGAGATTTTAAAAGAATTGATTTTTTCTTTTTTTATAAATTCAAATCTTTTCTAACCAAATTAGAACAAATAGGATGATAAAATCCTTCATTTTCTTTAAAAGTTTTAATTGCCAAATTTCTATCAACTTCATTTAACATTTTATAACCTGGTCTAACATATTTCATTCTACCAACAGTAGATAACCAAATAGCCAAATCTTTATAATAAACATCCAATTTAGCTTGAATTTTCAATTTGAATAAACGGAATTTGATCTCAGTGTTATTAGAAGTTTGTAAATCAAAATATAATTTGATAAAAGCTTTGATAGCTTCTTGTTTAAATTTATTTTGTTCTAAAAGAGAATCAAGGAAAAAAATCTTTTGTTCAGATGAAAATTCGTTATAAATTTTATTATCCTTTTTAAAATATTCAATAAATTCTAATTCATTGTTTAAAATTTCCATTTGATTAAACCAATCATTAGATAATTTAGTCACATTATCAACTAATTCGGAATTAAAATCAGCCTTTGGTGGTAAACCAGGAGTATATAACCATAATTCCCAATCAATTGAATCCAAAATTTCATGTTTTTCAGGGAAAAATTCATATAAAGAATCAATAAATTGATAAGAATCAATTGATTGTTTAGAAAATTTGGCAAAATAAAATTTAATATAAGGATCAAATTCAATTAATCCACCAAGTTTAGTTTCTAAATGATAAATAAAATTCGATCCCTTTTCATATGGAACAGAGGAAAAAGTATCATCTGGATCAATTTCACCTTTTTGTAAATCTTGAATTAATCTTGAATATTCAAATTTTGGTAAGGCATCAATAGCATTAACCAAATCATTCCAACCCATTAAAAATTCAAATCCTCTAGCCTTTTCAGGTTCTGGATGTAAAGATGCAACAATTCTTCTTTCCAAATAAACAGTCCACCCTTCATTTAACCAGAAATGTTCCCAAGATGCATTAGTCACATTATTCCCTGACCAAGAATGAGCCAATTCATGAGCAATAACATTAACTTGAGATTTATCACCAGAAATTAAAGTAGGTGTTAAAAAGGTGATGTTTGGGTTTTCCATCCCACCATAAGGGAAAGAAGCTGGATTAACAAGAAAATCATAAGTTCCCCAAATATATGGACCAGCAATTGATTCAGCAGCTTTGATGAATTTCTCAATATCTTGAGAAAATTCTTCCTTTGAAGCTTCTAATAATTCAGGTTCGGCATAAACTATGGATCTTGGTCCAATCTTTGCTGAAGTGATATTACCAGAAGCAATAGCAATAAGATATGATGGAATTGGTACCAATTGTTTAAATTGATAAACATCAGAATTTTGATTTTTTTCAATTGGTAAACCGGAAAAAACAACTGGTAAAATTGAACGAATCTTTGCATTAAATGTAGATTTCATAGTTGGAGTATCGAAACATGGTAATAAAGAACGAGCATGGTTTGGTTCTAATTGAGTGAAAACATAATCAACACCTTCCTTTGCATGAGTACGTAACCATTGAATAGCAGTGGAATTTTCAGTGGTTTCAAAATCAATAGATAAATTAATCAAAGTATCCTTAATAACAGAATTAAAGATTTCAACAGCAGAACCACGTGATTCAACACGATCTTTAATTTGATATAAAACATTTGAATTATTAATTTTAATTTCATTAATTTTTAAAAAAGAAGAATCTAATATAATTTTATCTGTAGATTCTAAAACTTTTAAATCATATGAAACAATACCTGAAATTTTTTTATTTTCAAAATTTAAATTCAAATCTAATTCAGTGTTTTTAATAGAAAATTTTTTATAATTAGATAAAGTTGAAAAATCATATTCAGGTGTTAAACTTGGTAAACGATCTTTAACAACCTTTGGAAGGCGTAAATTTGTTGTAGCCATTTTACGAAATAAGAAAGTTGTTGGTATCAATGGATTAATATTTCGTTTAAAGATATAATTGGTCAATTTAATCATTCAATTAGTTTTGGTGGAATTTAAAAAAAAAAAACAAATTTTTTTTTTTTAATTAAAATTTAAGAAAAAAAAAAGTTCAACGAAAAAAAAAACACACAAGAATTGTTAGGGGGGTTTTTTTTTTTTTACACCAAAAATGGAAACTTTGTCCGAAAGATTTTTTTTGGGTCACGGAGTTTTAAAACGGGATTCCGTGTTTTTACTTCTCCCCCCCTCCTTTTTTTTTTTGATAACGAGGTTTTTTTTCTTAAATTTAATATTCACTATTCCACAAAAAAAAAAAAATAAGAAGTGGAATAAAATTATTAGGCAAGGGATTATGAAATTTATTTTGAGAAGATCTCTTAGTGGGGGAATAACAGTGATGGAAGATAAGGGTATATATAAAAAATCTTGCAATTCCCCCCCAATTAAGTATCTTTCATAGTTGTTATACAGAGATAGAGACAAAAAAAATAAAATAAAATTGGAAACACATATTATCAAGAAAAAATGATCACGTTTCTAAATTTATTTTAAAATTAATTCCTGAGTTCGAACCGCGTTGTATCAGTGTTTTTTTTTTTGAGTTTAGCAAAACTTTTGTTCTGTTTCTTATGCATGCATACGCCACTCAAGTAGATCTGAATAGCACATATCACGTGACATAGACCAATTTATTTAAATTTTAGAACAACAAAAAAAAAAACGAAATTATCACACCTAAATTCCCCATTTTTGAAGAATTTATGGAAGAAATTTCGTATGAAATCAGTTCATGAAATAAAAAAAAAAAAAAAATTGAAAGATTTTATTTGTTGAAGTGTGGGAATTAAAATTAAATTGTATTGTAATTTAATTTTTCATGCAGTAATATTTTCTTACTAATTGTTCGATCGTACCTGGAGGAAGTACTTAAACCTTTGAACATCCTTTAAACTTCATAATTCCCTTTATTTATTTTGAATTGTTTTTTCCTTTAATATCAAATTAACAAAAACATGCCATCCCATTTCGATACTTTACAACTTCACGCTGGTCAAGAAGAAAACTCCAGTGCTGGTTTCAACCCACGTGCCACTCCAATTTATGCCACTTCTTCTTACACTTTCGAAAATTCTCAACATGGTTCTGAATTATTCTCTTTGAAGACTCCAGGTTACATTTACTCTCGTATCATGAACCCAACCAACGATGTTTTTGAAAAGCGTATTGCTGCTTTGGAAAACGGTAAGGCTGCCTTAGCTGTTTCCTCAGGTCAAGCTGCTCAATTCGTTGCTATTGCCTCCTTAGCTCAATCTGGTGACAACATTGTTTCCACTTCCTTCTTATATGGTGGTACTTATAATCAATTCAAGGTTTCTTTCAAAAAGTTCGGTATTGAAACCAGATTTGTTGATGGTGACAAGCCAGAAGATTTCGAAAAAGTTTTCGATGAAAAGACTAAAGCTCTTTACATTGAATCAATTGGTAACCCAAAGTACAATATTCCAGATTTCGAAGCCATTGTTGAAATAGCTCACAAGCACGGCATCCCTGTTGTCGTTGATAACACCTTTGGTGCTGGTGGTTTCTTTGTCAAGCCATTGGACCACGGTGCTGATATCGTTGTTCATTCTGCCACTAAGTGGATTGGTGGTCACGGTACCACTATTGGTGGTGTTGTTGTTGATAGTGGTAAGTTCCCATGGAAGGACTACCCAAAGAAGTTCCCACAATTCTCTGAACCTTCTGAAGGCTACCATGGTTTGATCTTAAACGATGCCTTGGGTGATTTGGCCTTCATTGGTTTTGCCAGAATTGAAATCTTACGTGATTTCGGTCCAGCTTTAAACCCATTCGCTTCTTTCTTATTATTACAAGGTTTAGAAACTTTGTCCTTACGTGTTGAAAGACAAGCCTCTAACGCTTTGAAGTTGGCCAAGTGGTTAGAAGCTTCTCCATATGCTTCTTGGGTGAGTTACCCAGGTTTAGAATCCCATTCTCATCATGAAAACGCTAAGAAGTACTTAAAGAACGGTTTTGGTGGTGTCTTATCCTTCGGTGTTAAGCCATTTGCTAACCAAGCTACTTTGACAAACCCATTCGACAAGGCTGGTGTTAAGGTTGTTGATGGTTTGAAGATCGCTTCCAACTTAGCTAACGTTGGTGATTCCAAGACTTTAGTCATTGCTCCTTATTACACTACTCATGAACAATTGAGTGAAGAAGAAAAGTTGGCCAGTGGTGTCACAGAAGATTTGATCAGAGTTAGTGTCGGTACTGAATTCATTGATGATATCATCGGTGATTTCGAACAAGCTTTCAAGGCTGCCTTTGCTCACGAAGAAAATTAGATCTAATGTTGAGTGCATTTTAATTTGTGGAAGAGGTTCCTGGAGAATTCGTTTCATCTTTTAAATTTGTGTAAATTATATTAATAGACCATATATATCTGATATTGTTCTTTTATTTTCTTTATTTGGTATTTTTCAATGCCAAAGTATTTATATCATTAACTATAAATTCCTTCCAATAAAAAATAAAATATTAGAAGGCATCCATGGTGTAATCATGCTCAATACCTGGAGTAACACTAGTGATAAACTTCAAAAAGATTACCAAGTACTGATCAACTCTGACAACATCGCTTTGTTGAATTGTCAGGTCCTTAAGTATTTGTCGGGAATCTTTGATATTTTCCCAGTCTTCTTCTTCTTCTTCTTCTTCTTCTTCTAGATGATCTTTGTATGCATTTGAATCTTCGTTCAACCCTAATTTCTTAATACCTTGCATGATTTCCCTTTCATCCTTATCGTTAGTGGGTTTATTTTTATTTTCCTTTTGTTTCCTATTACAAGCAGCCATCATAGCACGTCCTATTAAAACCTTCATAACATCGGCATGTTTACAAGGATGGATAGACACCATAATAGTATCATTCAAGAACGGGGCCTTCTCAATAGTAACAGTCTTATCACGATAATCCGGAGAGATATCCTCAAACATATCCTTTGGAGATAAAGGCGTACCATTGGAATCAAATCCATGAAGATACATACGTGGAACACGATAAGTTGTAGAATAATGAATGAAAAGATCGTATGACCGTTTATCTGTATTGAAATGATCGTCATTAGCATTATCTGAATCTTCAAAATCTTCTGCAGTATCATCTATTAAATCATCAATATCCTCAATCGCAATATTATGTTTCTTGGAAATCCCTGAATTTTCTTCTTCTTGTAACTTTCTCATATAACCAGGTTTAGATGTCTGAGCCCAATCATCTAACCCTTCCTTTTTCATCTCTTCATCCAGTTCTGTTTCGTTTCCTCCAATATCGTCTTCACCTAGATAGACTCCAGCACGAACATATGAAGGAACTTTCCTTGTGATAAGATACTGTTTATCTTCAGGTAAAAAAGATCTATATCCTTTTTTATTCTTAGGAATTGAACCCCATTGCCAAGTTGGGAATCTATAGGTTAAATAATCTCCAGCTTGAACGAATTCTTCAGGGGTGATTTGTCCTGTGCTTGAGAATGTAGATGTATGTGAGGCAGGGGTTAGGTATTCTCTCCATGAGTTGAATGTTGATCTTAGCATATTATTTGGGTGTGATATTATTCTTGGAAATAGGGTGTTATTTCTTTGGTATAAACTTGTTCTTAATAGTCTTGTTTTTTTAAAAGAAGTAAAGAATTTGAATAAGTTTAAAGAATAAGAAAAAAAAAAACTCGTCTATTATGGAATTTACATATATATATATATTTTAATAAATAGGATATTTTGCCTTCCAATGTAGCCGCTGAACTATCATAAGATAAGATCTGCCAAAATCACGTGACTTGTTTAAGTCATGAACCCGTTTGACAGCGCGAATATTTATAGGCCCATTAATATTAATTGTTTATGATATTGGAAAAAAAAAGAACCAGCCACACTCCAATAAATGATTTTTCTATTGTTTAACCAAAAAACGAAACAATTCAATCAGAAATTTATCCAACATATTATCTAAAGAACCCTCAAACTCACCAAAAAAAAAGGGGGAAAGAAATAAAAGGAAATTTTGAAATCAAAACAAATTAGAGGCAGTATTAATTCTGATCAAGATGTCAATAGTAGAGAATGGTTCTTTAAGACATAGTGGTGCCAATGTTCCTATCGGGTTGACTCCTTCAACAACGCAGATCTCAGATATATCACAACAGCCCAGCAACTCTAATACAAGCGGAACTAATACTCCTAAGCAAACCCCAAGCTCAGCCACCAAGCCTAAAAGATTGGATGTTGAACCGATTTCTTCAGAGATGCTACGGATCTTGGGAATGGAATTATGGATTCGTTATCAACGGATTCTGAACTTATTTATCATTGGTAAAAGGTCAAGAATAGAGTTCCAGACTGTTCTGGAGGAGATATTTAATGAAGGTGCCGAACAACAAGAACAGACTGACCATACGGATGGTGAAGCCACTACTAACAACTTTAAAAGACCAGCACAGACAGTTGGATTGCTAAGAAAGCTTCACAATCAGTTACTTCTTTTAAATCTTTCTAATTCTCTCCGTGAACCACCAGCTGAACCTTATCTGGTAACAACCAACTTCACATTATCACGCCGTTCCTTGGATTCTCAAGCTAACGGTGGAAATGCAGGGAACAATTCCCAATCAATGAAACAGGGGAAATCCAAATCCAACAAATCATCTTCCTCTCAATACGAAAAACTTAAAAAGATTATAATGTCTCTTCCAATTAGAGAAAGACATCGTATTAAAACCATACAACGTGATTCTGGGAAAAGATCAATGTCCAATTCAAGTTTGACATTAACAAGACAGGCACTTCTACCAAAGACACCATATCGCAACATTAAGGACCCTTCAACCGCAGTTAATAATAACATTGAATGGACTCATGATATTTCAGTGGCTAATGCTGCACCATTATCAAGTGAGACCTATACATTACCAGACTCTGATAATCTGAGTAAAAGAATGCTGGGTATAGCTAGAGAACATGGGCTTGTGGGAACCATTGATCCTCAAGCTGTGGAATTAGTCAGTTTAGGTCTTCAGGATTATCTTAAGGGGATCATCGAAGCTGGAATAGATACCGTTAGATTCCGTAGACGGAAATGGGATGATCTAGAAGATGAAGAAGAAGAAGAAACAAACGGACAGAACAAGAAACAGAAATTGTCAAAGAAGAGAAAAGTGATTATGACAAATGAAGATATCATTGATACTTTAGAGATTGCTCCATTTTTGGTCGATCCAGGTGTTCCTGTTTATCAATTACACAGTGTTAAATTGAAAGATGATTGTTACATCGAAGGTGAAGAGAAATTCCATTCAGTGCCGTCTTCTTTAACAGTCAAGTCAGAACAAATATCGGCAAATAACAAAATAATGACTAATATTTTATCAAGTGGAACAAACACTCCAATTTCTTCACCTTTAATGCTCAAGAAGGAAGTTGGTGGTAACACTAATAGTCCTTTGCAGAGAAATGGAAGTGTCAATAGTTCGCCTTTGATAGGTAATAGACCATTAGAAAATAAAGTTGTTAACGAAGGGACCAAGGAAGAATTGAAAAATTTGATTGAAGATATTTTAAATGGTGCCATTGGTTGGTGAGATTACATTTTATATTATATATAAAAAAAAAAACTGATCTAATATTTTCGAATGAATTGCAAATATAGATACATAGCTGATAGGCAAATAAATATATTCAAATTCATGTATTTTTTTTTTTTTTTTTTTTTTTTTTTTTTT
>JADIOT010002555.1:5194-25514 GCA_018343995.1 Waltiozyma sp. UFMG-CM-Y6624
AAAAAAATATTAATAAAAAATTTTTTTTTTTTTTTTTTTTTTTTTTTTGCAAAAGGAACCAAACTTTATTTATATAAAACTTCCTGAATCAGAAGATTGCCTAGTTTGGTAGAGCTGATCATCGGATAAAGAATCTCAGATCCCTGATGGACCCCTGTAAAATATGCAGACATAAAAAAAAAAAATATATATATCATTACATTCATAATATTTGAATATTCACAGAAACTTACACAAATTCCTTCCCTTACAAAATATATAATGATCCCTTAAACGATAGGATCATTCAAACACGGTCCCATCCTAATGACCAGTAGCGTATGTTTCCTTGAATCTCTTCAAAGAGTATTCCTTAGCGGTAATGTAAGAACCATCTTCATTCAAACCGATACCCTTACCGGCAGCCTCTCTGACAATTTTGGATGGAATTGGGACCAACTTGGTGTCATCGTTGGCATCGAAGAAGAAGACAATAGAGTATCTGTCACCGTCAGTTGGTAAGACAACTCTGTGTAAAGTGGACTTCAGCACTTGGTTGGTCCAGAAAGACAATTGATCAGCAATGTTGACGACGATTGGAGCAGCCTTACCTTGTTGCTTGTATTCAGGGTTGGCTGATTCAACGTAAGGCACAGTCTTCCATTGTTCCTTGTATGGTTCGAATAACTCTAAACCTTCTTCACCCTTCTTTTGAAATAATAAGGTCAAAGAGCCGTAATCGGTGTGGGCACCGGCTCTGATGGTTTGATCGGAGTCTAACTTGGAGGCAGATGGGTAGTGTAACATTCTCATGGAGGTCATGGATGGGGCATCTGGTCTGTGTCTATCGCTGAACCAGTTAACACCACCTTGATCTTCATCAATTTGCAAACCCAATGCCAATAAGTTCAAAATTTTGGAACCTAAGGCTTGTAACTTCAAGGACATCTTCTTAATAAATTCGTAGTTTTCAGTACCTGGTGCAAAGGTTGGTGGAAGCATTTCCTTCTTACAATCACCGGTAAGGAAATTGAACTTACCGAAGTTGAAGGCTTCCTTTGGATCACCCTTTTTCTGAGTTTCATGGTTCAAGTTTTCCTGGTTATAAGTAGTGTACCCACAGTCATCAACATCGATGGAGTATTTGAGCTTTTCAGAGTGTGGTTGGGTAAAGTATTCTTTGGAAATGGCAAAGAAGTGATCAACTTCTTCTTGGGTGAAGTCATGGCCATCCACAAAAAGGAAACCCTGAGTGGCAAAGCCGTCTAAGATGTTGTCAGCAGTGGTTTGGTCAACGGTGGAGACGTCAACAACCTTTAATGGGTTTTCTTTGATTTCGGACATTTTTTCGAGGTTTAAAAGTAATAAGGTATGTGATATGTTGTATGAATCGAATGTTTAATAACCACAGTAAAAAAAAAAAATGAAAAAAAAAATGAACGGGAAATCTCTTATTTTTATACAGATATGAAGTTCCCAATTTGAAAAGTGAAAGATATCCGAAAAGTCTTGACTCTTATCATGCTTGATCACCAACGTATCGATAATACTCGCCGTTTTACTGGATTACAATTTAACATTCGATGAAAGGGCAGATTAAATGACATATATCGGTTTGACCACACTATCTGACCGAATACAGTAATATCCGAAGCCGTATGCATTCATTAAAGTTTTTTTTTTTTGATTTTTTTTTTGACTTTGTTCAGAAATCAGAACATTTCTAAGTTGTAGCACTAATATATACTTATCGGTTTTGTGTACAAGTTAAGATTTTTTTTTTCAGAAAAAAAAATAATAGAACTGAATCTTTATTATAAAATCAATCGGATTTTACAGAAACTTTTAATGTGCATAGATCAATTGAGCTAGTTATCTTAAATGATCGCTTTTCGGATATGGAACTCCGTGATTTCGGGGTCTAGAAAAAATATAAATTGACTTAATAAAATGAAGTAACAATTAGTAACAATAGGCGCCGTGTTCATATGAATGCAAGGACAAAAAAAGCATTTTCAACACTGGAGCCTTGACTCAGTTTGTGAATTTTAAGGGTTTAAACCGTTCAAGCAAATTAGTTGCGAGAAGAAGAAGAAGAAGAAGATCAAATTGATAAAATGCAACGTGGTAAAGCTTCCGCCCTACTAAGAAGTCACGTGAAAACTGATCGGAGGATCCCGCGCTTATCTGTCAAATTTGACGGAATTCGCGGGTTGCTTTTCGGAGCAACTTGATATCAATCGTTGGTTGACTTAATTCAGGTTAGAGAGGCTATGAATCAAAACTAGAGTTTAGTTTATGGATTCATGTGAACTTGTAAAAAAAAAAGATTCTTTTCTATATTTTATAACTATTAAATCTTAACAGTGCCTCTTTCAACTTGATTATCTCTTTAAAACCACCCGCTGGCCGTCTCTAAATGAAATTCTCTGGTGCATTTTCATCTTTGATAGCTGTCGTTGCGCTTTCTGCAAAGGCAGGTTCTATCAGTGGACAAAAACCTTTACTATTTGAAGGTTTATCTGTATCTACTATCTTTGAGAATCTACAGGACTTATTATCTTTCTCAGGCTCAGAATCCGAAAACCAAGCTAATTCAATACATTACACAGAGTTGGACCAAGACATTTGGCCATTAGACCTTGCACAATACCAAGGGCAACAAATTATCAGAATACCGTTTGACCAAACAACAATAAAGGACAGGTCACAATTTATACAAAGTATTAGAAAGGAATACAATGTTTGGGAATTTACAGAGAGATTTATTGATGTGAAAATCTCCAACTCTGAGCTTGATCTTTTGTCATTTTCCCATGATTACAATTTGCAATATGAAGTTATCATCTCTGATTTAGCCCAAACAGTTTTTGAAACATACCCGTTGTCAGGCCATGATGATAACCAAAAAAGTAGCATTTTCAACTCACCTGATTTTAGCATTGAATCAGAACTTTTCTTTGAACAATACAGACCTCTAGAGACTATTTATAGTTGGTTAGATCTCCTTCAAGAGACATATCCAGACCTGGTAAACATCGAACATCTTGGCTATACTCATGAGAACCGTGAGATCAAGGCGCTACACTTATCCACAGCCAATGATTTAAATCCAGAAAAGAAAACTGTTGTCATTACTGCTGGAATCCATGCAAGAGAATGGATCAGTACTTCTACCGCTCTGTATACTATTCATCAGTTGTTGACAAGATATGGGAATAACAAAAGAGAAACTTTGTACTTGGATCATTTGGATTTCCTTATCATTCCAGTCTTCAACCCAGACGGCTATGAATATACTTGGACACATGACAGATTATGGCGTAAAAACCGTCAAGATACACCTATTGAAGATTGTAAAGGTGTCGATATTGATCATTCGTTCGGTTATCATTGGACCCACTCTGAAGATTTCCCATGTGGTGAATCGTACAGCGGGGAAGAAGAGTTCCAAGCTATTGAAGCCAAGGTCTTAGATACTTACATTAACGTGACTAAACATGATCATGAAATCTATGGGTTCTTAGATTTGCATTCGTACACGCAAAAGATTCTTTATCCATACGCATACTCTTGTGATGACTTTCCACGTGATATTGAAAACCTACTAGAACTTTCCTATGGGTTAAGCAAAACTATCAGAATGAAGAAGGGTAAGCATTATGAAGTTCTACCAGCTTGCAAAGACCGTGGCACTGATATCATTCCTGGGTTAGGGGCTGGTTCTGCTTTGGATTATATGTATCACCACAGAGCAAGATGGGCTTTCCAATTTAAGTTGAGAGATACCGGTACTCATGGCTTCCTACTCCCAAATAGAAGTATTATTCCTATTGGTAAGGAAATCTATGCTGGTATCAAATACTTCTGCCAATTTATCATTGATCCTGAATTGTCAATGCTGTAATATATATATAATAAAACCTGTTTCAAGTTTTTTCCTTTCTTTTTTAAATTGTGTAAAAGTATATATACATTTGACTTTATCAATTTCTTAGGTTTCAATTAGACGGTTTCAATTAGACGGTAACAACTTCGTCGAATTACAATATCAAATTATATTAAACGAAAATAAAATACAGCCAATCGGAAAACATTACTAGAGATTTTCTAGTAGGTTAATTTACAATTTTTCAGTTAATTCAGGAATGATTTCAAATAAATCACCCACTAAACCAACGTCAGCAATGTTGAAGATTGGAGATTCTTCATCCTTGTTAATAGCAACAATGACCTTGGAGTCCTTCATACCGGCCAAATGTTGGATGGCACCACTGATACCTAGAGCAAAGTATAAGTCTGGAGAGACAATTTTACCAGTTTGACCAATTTGTAAAGAATTCTCAACGTATCCAGCATCAACAGCAGCTCTGGTGGCACCTACAGCAGCGTTAAGCTTAGCGGCTAATGGGTAAATCAAGTTATCAAAGTTTTCCTTAGACTTCAAGGCACGACCACCAGAAATAATGATCTTAGAAGTGGCCAAGTCTGGAGTCTTGGAAGAGGTCAAGTTTTCCGAGACGAACTTGATGTTCAACTTGTTTAATTCTGGAGTGGCTTGAGCTTCAACTTCATAGGTGGCTGAAGATTCCAAATTGGCTGGAGCGAATGAGGATGGTCTAACAGATAGCAAGGTCTTTGAGTCAGTGGTTTCAACAGTTTGGATAACGTTACCAGCGTAAATTGGTTTCTTGAAAACCTTTTCAGATTCAATAGCAATGACGTCAGAGATTGGTTGGATGTCAAGTAAGGCACCAACTCTTGGAAGAATGTTCTTACCAGTGGCGTTGGAGCCAATGATAAAGTGGGAGATATCTAACTTAGAATCGTTGATCAAAGTGGATAAGATAGGGGAAACAACTTCTGGAGCATTCTTTTCAAATTCTGGGGAAGAGAAAGTGACAATCTTAGATAGACCGTCAAGTTTGTTCAAAGATTCAGTGATACCTTCGTTAAAGGTCAAGGCAATAATTGGGTTACCTAGTTGCTTAGCAGCACTTATAGCAGAAAGAGAAACTGAAGATATTTGGCCATTTGATGATTCAATGAAAGCTAAAGTGGAGCCAAATCTAAGAGAACAGAGGGCAGAGACACGTTTGGAAGTGTTGCAAAGAATATTGGAGGATCTCAACATTTTGTGAATAAGGTTAAAAAGGAAGTTCAGTTCAAATACTTAAAAATCGAAGCAAATTATTGATCTAATGTTTAGAGACTCCCAAAATATAATTTTGTATATGATGATTGAATCACAGCAGTTAGAGCGACTCATACAGCGACCGGCACAGGCCCAAAGTCAAAAAAAAAAACCCCCCAAATTTCTCCAAGATTTTAGGGAAATCGGCAACAGATTTCCGTGTATGAAGTTGAAAATTAATATTAAAAAAAATTAAAAAGAAAAAGAATGGACGAGTCCGGAGTCGAACCGGAGACCTTCTGCATGCTAAGCAGACGCGCTACCAACTACGCCACACGCCCGTCAATTCTTGCCCAAGAAAAGGGCTATAACAACCAAGCTTTAATGTTGAAGGGCACGTGACTGATTTCTAAGGTTTTTTTTTGATTGTGCTCCTCCTAGCTTTTATAAGCTTTATGCACGTGGCTATACCGAATCTGTTGTGAATTTGTCCGTGAATTTGAAGAAAACCAAACAAAGATTTTTTTTTATGCAAACACTGTAACGTATATTAAGGTCAGGTTTTCAAGATTATTTCCCTATAGTTTAGCTTGTAACTGAAAAAAAAAAAAACACACGAAACAAGAGAATTGTCAATTCATAATGGATGAAGACATATATGACGAGTAAGTCAGAAGATGGAAATTTTGGATTTTGAGATATCCCGATAATTGTATGTCCATAGTAATACTAACTAATTTTCTTCATCTCAGATTTGGTAATCTCCTTCAAGGAAGCAACATTTCAGATTCCGATGATGAATCAGACTATGACAGTTTCCAAAGGATAAATCCTGTTGAAGAATTAGACTCAGATAACAACTTGGATCTTTCTGACTCTGAGCAACAAGGGCAAGAACAGCAATTGACAATCCTTCAAGAAGATAAACGTCATTATTCAACCCTTTCAAAAACCTTTGGACCAGATGTGGAAGTCTCTTACCAAACACAAGACACACAATCTTTAGAAACACCACTTGTTAAACCTTCCTCTGAAGCCTCCACATCCAACACATTCAACACATATAAAGACCATACTCCACCAACAGCATACGATAAACAGTACCTCAAAGATACACTTCTCATCCCCGCACGTAATCATACAGTTGTCTTGTTAGGGTCATTGAATTCAGGGAAAACCACAGTAATAGACCATCTAGTAAGGCAGACACATCCACGCTTGTCAGTATCATCAGTCAAAAATGGCAATAAAAGATTAAGATACACAGATATGACAACACAGGAGATCCAACGAGGAATCAGTTTAAGAAGTTCTGTTATGAGCTTATTATTGCCATCATCGTACGATGGACAGTCTGGAAATCAAGTTTGTCATGTTGTTGATACTCCTGGTCATTCTGATTTCTTGGATGAGGTGAGTGTTGGTATTCGTGCTGTTGATAATAATAATAATAATAATAATAATAATAATAATAATAATAATAATAATAATAATAATAATACTGGTGTTTGTATGCTAACCATTGACGTCATTGAAGGTTTAACACATACAACAAAACATATTCTTGATAAGATCATCAAGAACAGACTTAGAGTATGTCTTTTGCTTAATAAGATTGATAGATTTTGTCTGGAATTGAGAATCGGTGCTAGAGACGCATTTGGGAAGATTAGAGATGTCATTGATGAAGTTAACCTTTATGTGTTGAATCGTATTAAATATTATCATGGTGAAGAGTGCAAGGATAAGGAAACGTTTTCGTTATTTGACCCAAGAAAGGGAAATGTTGTTTTTGGGATGGCTGAGTTTGGCGTCTTGTTCACTTTACAATCGTTTGCTTTGCTGCATTTCTCAAGTGTTGATGGAACTAATAATGAAATGATTGAACGATTCGCTCAGAGATTATGGGGAGATATTTATTATGACTCCACAACAAATAAATTCTCCAAGACCCAATCAGTGGCAGGAAATGTTCCTACATTTGTTCATTTCATATTAGAACCTCTTTATAAAATCATAACGATGTGTTTAACAAGAGACGAAGATCAATTAAAGGCGTTGACATGGAAATATTTCCAAATTCCATTGAAGAATACAGTGCTTAAGGGTGATCCTCAAGTTGTTTTAAAGTCAATTATTTCAATGATATTTCAAAATTCTTCTATCCCATCTTTTGTTCAGGCTCTAATAACCGCTAAACCATTAACCACAGAAACAAAATTAGCCACACCTATTCAAAATAAAAGTGGTATATTAACAGCTACGATTCTTAAGATGGAAACACCAACGACAGCGTTAATAAAGGTTCATTCTGGACAATTGCAAACGGGTATGAAGATCCGTATCCTTGATGAAGCTTATGATTCGGTTGATAATGACGAAGCACAAGATCAGATGACTGTGAAGTCTTTGAGGTTAAGTTGTGGAAGATACTCAATACCCGTGGATAAGGTTGGTGAGGGGAATTTGGTGCTGTTGGATGATGTTATTTGTTGTTCTAAGACCGGGTTAATTATTGGATTTGACCATGATTATGAGAACTTGAGTGTGGAAAGGTTTAATTTTATCAGCCCTGTTTTTAAAGTTGTCATTGAGCCTCGTAATCCTTCGGAGTTGCCTAAGTTGTTAGAAGGCTTACGGATCATTAACAAGAAATATCCTGGTATTGAGATTGTGGTTGAGGATAGTGGTGAGCATGTTCTCTTTGGACATGGCGAGATGTACTTGGACTGTGTTCTTTACGATCTTAGAGAAATCACAAAGATCGATATCAACGTCTCTGATCCAATCACCAAGTTTGTCGAGACGGTTAGTGATGTGTCAATGGTTCGTATTCCTTTAAAGTCAGCGAATGGAGAAAATGAAATCACTATTATTGCGGAACCAATGGAACAAGAATTATCCAACGATATTCAAACAGGGAAATTTAAATTCGACACTTTGACACAAAGACAACAAGCTAAGATCCTACGTTCAGAGTATCAATGGGATTCTCTTTCTTCGAGATCCGTATTAGCTCATCATACCACCAATGTTCTTCTTAATGACACGATTCCAGACTCATCATCAACCACCGATCTAATTAGTCGACTAATACCGGTTCTAAATCAAGCTTTCCAATACAGTATTACCGAAGGACCATTGACACATTCTTCAATCCATGGTACGAAATTTAAAATTATCGATTTGAAAATCTCCTCGGATCCAATTTTAAGTTCCATAGGTCAATTAATTCCAATGATCAGAAAGGCATGCCATGTTGCCTTAATGATCTCCAAACCTCGTTTAATGGAGCCTTATTATACCAAGGAGATTATCACTAATACGACGTCTTCATCTAAAAGAGTCATTGAGAAGATCTTGGATCGACGTCGTGGTGTTATTATTGGTACTAGACTTGTTCCAGCTACGACTTTAACAAAATATGTAATTTCTGTTCCTGTGATTGATTCGGTGGGATTAGAGACGGATTTAAGAACCATTAGTAATGCCCTTATTACGTCATCTATTTTTGAAAATGTTTGGAGATATGTCCCTGGTGATCCATTAGATAAGGAGATTGTTATTCCTAAATTGAAGATGGCTGTTGGTGATGGTATGGCTAGAGATTTTGTGAACAAGACTAGGAAAAGAAAGGGTATTCAGGAAGATGTCGGTATTGGTGCTTACTTGATGGATCAGGATGATGAGATTTTGGATATGCTAAAGGAGTTAGGCCTGTTTTGAGGTACTTCTAATGTAATATATACATTGATTATAGAATGAAAATTTATTTTTCTTAAATTTGAATGAGGACCCCCCCTTTTTTTTTTGATATAGATAGACCATAATATATGCATTTGTATGCATAGTATAGAGCCTAACCCTACATCGTGTCACGTGCTGGTCTTACTAGAACAATATTATAATATATATTTATCCTGCATTGGGGGCGTTTGAGGAAATTTCTTGGGAAACGCGTAACAAATTAGTATATATATATATCTATATATATATATTGAAAAAAATAACAGGAGGAGGAAGTTTATAAATTAAGTTTACCTCTCAGATCTGGTATAGATATTTCAAAATCAAATGTTTCCTTTGACTCGTTCTTTCAACCCAAGTTAAGCCATTTAAGAATAAAAAAAAAACTTCAGCCAAAAAATGACAAACTTAGAGGTCTTCAAAGATCCTTATGATTATAATTACCAATCAGAAAGAGAACAGAATTCACCACAGCATGAACCTTCACTTCTATCTTCAGAACAAAGAATCGTGGAAGTAATCACGGATCACAGTGATTTAAGCTCATCACCCAGACCACAATCGCCATCAGAGATGGATATCAGAGAGCCAGAACCTAAAATTGAAGAAAACAATGATATAATTGGATTGAATGAGGATGAAATTAATGAAGAATTGATAAAGTGGGCAGGTAAGTTAGAGATGGAATCTATTGATATAAGGGAAAAATCTGGGAATCTTTCTTCAGAATTAGAAAGAAACACAAAAGTTTTGGAACTTTTGAAACAAGAGATGAAGGAGTCGTTACAAGTTCTTAATTTTGATCAAAAGGTAGCCTTTAATTCCATTAAGGGGTCTTTGAGTAATTTGAATGTTAATAGTTCTAATATTCCAGAGCAAGGCGGTGTAAACATAAAAAGTGGTGTTTTCTCAAATGTATCCACTTCAAGTACGGCTGCTATTTTAAGAAGAATTGATGAATTGGAAAAATTAGTTGAAAGTTTGACTTCTCTATTGAATGGCACAACAAAAACATGTAAAACTTCTCTGCCAAAAAGCCTTCCACTATTGATTCAAGATTTAGAGACCACTACAGCACGCTTAGAAAGTAAGTTGAAAAAAATTGAAAAGACAGAATCGACAAACAGACTGGGTATTGGATCAATAAATAGAATCTTGAATAAGATGATGGACAGAATGGAAAGTCTTAGTAATTCTTCTAATGGGATCCAATATTTTCTTGATGATATCAATAGGAGTCAACAGAAGCTTAACCGAGATTTCTGTCGTTTTAAAGACAGATTACAACATCAGTTTTATAGTAATAATGTGACCAGTACTGATCCTCTGGGTTCATTATTAAATGTCTCAAGAAGAGCGAAAAATCCCAGCCAGATCGAAGAACTTGATGAAAAGACACCACCTTTTGTTATTGAGTCCCTGGGAGGTAGAGAAAGAAGCAAACGGAAAGCAAAAGTATTATATTATGATGATAATCAGGAGGAGGAAGAAGAAGAAGAAGAAGGAAAAGAAGAAGAAGTATCTCAACATATTTTACTGACTCCTGAAAATTCAGTTGTTGAAACTAGAAAATATCTTGGACATAATACATATAATGAAGAGTTACCTTTGAAAAAGATACGAGAGTTAGCTTTTGAAGCCTTAGCTAATCTTGAAATTATCCCAGTTAAAGTTACAGCTGAAATCATATATAAAGTTTTGGATTACATGTTTGATCATTCATCCGCTAATATGGAAGTCTTTAAAAAGTTATTAGTGGCTGAATATTCAAGGGTATATGAGGTTGCACTGAATAGGATCAAAGTTTGTAATAAAATGATCAGTGAAGAGACATTTGAAATGTATAAGAGAGGAGAATGCAGTATGGAAGATATTGAATATGTTCGTACTGGAAGGAAAAGAGTTCAATATCTGATAAAATCAAGTAAAGATTTCTTCTCAAAACTCAAAGATATTATTATAAAGACAAGAGAAAAGAAATCACAGCAAAAAACCAGTGTCTCGAACCAAAATCAAAACCATCTACGACCAAACAGTACACCATTATTTAATCAACGTAATCCTTCAAAGAGAATGCTATTGGAACATGTGTACGATGATTCCAGTTTAATATTGAGATCGAGACAATTATCCCAAGACAGATCAATAATTGATTATAATGTTAAATCGAAACAAGATCAGTTATTGAATACTAATGATACTGCTTCTGATGGAAAGTCTGAGGATGAAAATAATGATACCATTACGATAATTGAGGAAATCTGATATTTTATTAATATATCATAATATATAAAAATAGCAGCAGTCAATGACTACTTCCTTTGAATATTAGGATAAATGCTATAAAAACAACTTGCAATGAGACAATCTTGCATATTTGACAGACCTTGATTGTGTACATCACCTGTGGCTTGTGATGATAATTACCTACATATATTGGTTTAGACGAAAACCAGTAATTACAGCTTGGGACGACTTAAAACTCGGGAATCTCACAATTGCTCCTGAATTAACAGTTCATGCTAGTTAGTAATATTAATATTAATATAATATATTATATATTTATAATATGTCTTATTTTCAGAGATCACCAGCTAAGCTTCTAGCTTGTGATGTAGGTTCTTAGCAGAAAATTGCATGGTGGAGAAAATAAGTTGGGGAAATCAAATCAAATAATAAGATCATCATATTTACTCCAAGATCGGTTTTTTTTTTTTTTCATATTTTTAACACGCAGCTAGCACTAATTTCCAAGAGTTACGCAATTATTTTAATTATTATTACATGATTTTAAAACCTATATGAAGTACCATTGAGATTACAGGTACATATTTGATATGTATATATAACTAAACGTGAAACACAGGGGGGGCGCAAAATGTTACAACGTTCCTATTAACATCCAGACATCTCCATACGAAAAGGTTTGACGCAAAGTGCGGGATTATGTGATTTTGCACAATTATGCGCTATTTTGCATAACGTGCTTTTCTTTGGTGATGCATAATGACGAGTATGTTTTTGTAACCCAGTGGTTAGATTTGTGAACGTGCATAAGTTTCGTTGAAAGAACTTGAATAGATTTTAATGTATTTATAGAAACAATAATACCATGTCACATTATTATTTGCAATCATCTTCTTTCCAAACAAATTTAAAACCTCACAGCTATCTCAGATATCAATCCTCTCAAGACAAGTATAATAGGAATTTCTTAAAAGGATCAAACTTTTTTATCTTCTCGTTTCTTAGAGGTGAACAGCAAATCATTCAATTTTTTTTTTTGACAATCCGTCCCGTCCGTTTCCGCGATTTCCTCTCTTACCGATTTTTTTTTTTAGACTAGCTGCTTCGTTGCACGCGCAGTTACCAAATAAATTATATTCCAGCAGCAGATCGGGTCTTCCCAAGAAAAAGATTAGTTAACGTGTGATCCAAAATATTTGTTTCAAACAACAACGAATAACTTGCTCAACAACGTCTTTATTAAAAACTGTAGTTCCCACTGCATTCATCCACACAACTGTTTAAGATTTCCAATCATTAAACCACAAAGTCTATCGTTCTCCAGATAATGTTTGCAGTACGTATTCAATATTTTGAAATGATAGGAGCTGCGCAAGCCCCTCTTTTTTTTTTGCAATAACTAACAACTGAAATGTCATTAGAGCTTGAAGAATCTGATAAGGTATAATAGGAACAAATCTACGCCCACCACTGATGTTAGTAATGCCAACGTGAAAATTCAAAATGAAAGTAATACTGTTGTTGTTGATTCTGAGAAATCAACCGATCATCATAATGAATTGCAAGTGAATAAAAACAATGATCCGCTTCCTTTGTATTCAGAATTAGGATCAAGATACACAATAATTTGTCGAATTGGTGAAGGTGCCTTCTCCAAAGTCTACAAAGCTCATGATAATCAGTTGAGGATGTTTGTTGCCATAAAAGTGATTGATAAGACAACTATGAAACAATCACAGGTTGATTCCATTTTGAAAGAAGTAGCAATCATGCGTAGATTAGATCACCCAAATATTGTCAAGCTTCATAACTTTATCAATACTCCCAAATATACTTTCCTGATCATCGAATATATCACAGGTGGAGAATTATTCAATCAAATTGTCAAATACACTTATTTCTCAGAGGATCTTTCAAGACATATCATTCGTCAAGTGGTTGAGTCTATTGATTATCTTCATTCGGAAGTCGGTGTTGTTCATAGAGACATCAAACCTGAGAATTTATTATTCCAATACATTCCATACAACCCTTATCCAGACGGTGAATCTCATAAATTGAGGAAATCAGATGATTCGAAGAAATTAGACGAAGGTATGTTTCGAAACGGTGCTGCTCATGTGGGTCAAATAAAATTAGCTGATTTTGGTCTTTCTAAAGTTTTATGGGATTCAAATACCAAGACTCCATGTGGTACTGCCAGTTACACGGCTCCAGAGATCGTCAAGGATGAATCATATTCGAAATCGGTGGACATGTGGGCTGTTGGGTGTGTCCTGTATACTTTGTTATCAGGGTTTCCTCCTTTTTATGACACTGATCCAAAGACTTTGACACTGAAGGTATCTAAGGGTGAGTATACGTTCTTAAGTCCTTGGTGGGATGAGATTTCCAAAGAAGCCAAGGATTTGGTTTCTCATTTATTAACTGTTGATCCTTTGAAGAGATATACACCTGAAGATGTGTTGAATCACCCATGGATATTGAAGAACTCCAAGCCTACAAATCCTGCTTTAGATGCCCCGCTATACACCCCTAAGAATAACGAATCAATTCTTAAATTTGAAGAAACTATTCCAATTCTAGCCAATACCAGTAATAGCATGCAGCACCAGTATTTTGGTGAATTTAACAATGGTTCTTCTTCTCAAGATTCTTTCCTATCACCACGTGCTGAAGCCTTGAAGTTTGCATTTGATACAGGAATGTCCGTTCAAAGAACCACTACTACTCCTTTACGTCATTTGATTGACAGTGATGATTACTTTAACGAATCAGATGATGAGAGCTCTGAAGATGATGATTCGTTGAATTCAAGTAATGAAGACAAAGATGATGATGATACTTCCGTACCGAACGAATACCATTCTCATGACTCAGATCAGGACGAAGAAGAAGACGATCAAGAATTAGACGCTAAAAATTTCATCTATTCGCACTCACCAACCGTTAAAAAGTTTCATTTAAAATCTACAACTATTAACTTGACACCATATGTGAAGAAGCTTCAATCCAATACATCATGTTGTGATTCCGGTAAGGATCATATCACACCAACGAACACTATTCCAAAATCAGCTCATTCTCAACAAGAAGTTACAATATTAGGGAACACATCACCAACTTCTGAAAACTCAACTTCTTCTAACGCTTCAAATGGGTCTTTTTTCAAAGAGATGGATTCGTTTAAATTAAATATGGATCATAATACTTTGTTGAATAGAAGAAAGATGAGTACTGCTGGAAGAAGCACACCTACTATTATTTGATGAGACATGACTTTTTATGCATAATAGTTCTATGATAATATGGGTTAATATGGAGGATATAGGTATGAAAAAAAATTTAAATGAAGGTATACAGACAAAGGAAAATATTAGGATAATACATTTTATGAGAATATATGATTAGTAAAATGACAGTAGTATTAGTATTAGTAAGTGTTATATATATTGATCTAGAAAAAACGTAAGAAGTCCAAATTAAGAAATTTCTAGAAAAAATTGTATATTTTAGAAACAAACACACATACACACCAAATTTTTGACACATAATTTGTAATCGAATAGATTACTTCCTTAGGAAAACTCTCGGTTCTATTAAATCCGCATATAAGCGCGCCGCTTGTAGGTTTCTCGGCCATACTTTATTTGTAAGCCGTAAGGACACTACTTTGTACACTTATCCGACACACGAAAATTATATAAAAAGTTGGACGAATCCACATGCATATGGTTATTTCTTCTAAATCCACTGCTTTAAAAATTGTATATAAATCTCACATTCAATAAACAAATCAATTCATAATGGTCACTCAAATCAAGTCTGCCGAAGAATTCAAAACCGCTATCTCTGCCTCCAACTTAGTCGTTGTCGACTTCTTCGCCACCTGGTGTGGTCCATGTAAGGTCATTGCCCCAATGATTGACCGTTTCGCTGGTGAATACACTGATGCTCAATTCTACAAGATTGATGTTGACGAATTAGGAGCTGTTGCCCAAGAACAAGAAGTTTCTGCTATGCCAACCTTTATCTTATACAAGAACGGTCAAGTTGTTGACAAGGTCATTGGTGCCAACCCAAACGCCATCAAGCAAAAGATCGTTGCCAACTTATAAGTTTTTGTTTTTGATCAATCATCACACAGGGCTTCGCTTTAATGAATTAGTGATTGCTTCTTTGTAAAAATCTACTATTTATGTTTAATTAGTTATCCTTAATGAATTTCTCTTCCAGTTCTCCCCTTTTTTTTTCCTACACCCAGTTGTAGTAACGTGTTTTATTCTAAGCTATATATATATATATATATATATTAGATCTTTGACCCATTATTGAGAAATTAAATACCACTTTATGAATAAAAAAAAAAACTTGATCCAATGGTTAGTAGGATGAAGAATTAGATTATTGATTAGATATCTGTTCGTTTATTTGTATGTTCAGTGTCCACAAAGCGACCGGGTAACTCATGTTTTTCAACGATTTAATTTTTGCAGTACTTTAAAAAAAACATAACGAAAAACCAGAACATCAACCAAAATCAGCAGGGTATTACACCACAACACCACTTGTTTAGGATTAAAATCCAATAGTTCTGCAAGATTCATCAAGTTTTTTTTTTTAATAAATGTCTGAACAAGCCAATACTGAATCTAACAGTGACTTCATCGAACAGCCAAAAGAAGACAACTCTAACATTGATAGTACTCTTTTAGGGTAAGTTTCAAAAGTCTTTTGTTTACCTTTTTTTAGAGAAAAAAAGTGTAAACAAAAACAAAAACAAAAACAAAACATACTAACATCGTTTATATCCAGCCAAGAGTCGCCTGAACCTATTTACATTTTCACTGACAACCAAAGCCAACCAATCCTATTCTATATCGCTGATACTGAAAGTGATAAAGCAGAATTATCCTCCCTAGTAATAGAATACGGTGGTGCTGTTTCCTCTAATCCAAATGAAGGCCTATACATCTCCGTATACAATGATCCAAACAGAGATGTCTATAGTCCTGATTTTATCCGCAAGTGTGTTGAAGAAAAGACTTACTTAAACAAGAACAAGTATAAAGTCGCTCCCCAATATGAGACACAGTCAATTGCTTCTACCACCAAGAGTAATAGCAATCTTCAACCTTTAGTCGATTATATGCAAGATCGTACAGAAAACTTTGGTCCTTATGCTGCTGCCGCTGCTGCTACCGGTATTCAACAGGTCAGTGAACCAATAGCTACAACACAACCTGCTACTGGAGATGAATCCATTGCAGCAACAGCTGCTGCAGTGGAAGATACTACATCCAATAAATCTGAAAAGGCCACTTCATCAGTCCAAGATATAACACAACAAGTTCATCAAAGTTTTCCATCTATCACTCGTCGTTCAAATGCCACCAGTGCAGCAGCTAGTAAAAACGGCTTTACTGACGAAGAAGATGAATATATTTTGGAATGTGTTCGTAACAATCCATCTCGTCGTTCAACTCATAAATTGTTTCAAGAAATTGCTAAGAAAATGAACAAACATACCGGAAACTCTGTTCGTTATAGATTCAGATGTCTTCTTTCACAAAGATTAGATTATGTTTATGTCTTTGATGAAAACGGGGCTATCGTCAAGGATGAAAACGGTCAGCCTAAGAGAACTACCGACTTACCAAGCACGTTAAAGAAGAAATTCACAGCTGATGATGATTTCTTGTTATGTTCTGCTGTTAGAAGCTCTTTAAATGATAGAATGACACAAGAACAGAAAGATAACGGCGAAACATTGCCTCTCAATCCTCACAATGCCTTACTTCCTGGTAAATTCTTTGACTTTCTAGCAGAAGATCATAAACATCACTCCAGAGCGGCATGGAGAGATAGATTCAGAAAGTTTGTCATTCCATACGGTATTGATAAGTTCATCGCTTATTATAATGATTGTAAGGCTAAGGGTGAAATTCCAATTGAAATTAAGAATTTCACCGGTAATAATCTTTTCAAAACAACCAAGAAATTCCTCAATGGTGAATATGATCCGAACAGTATTGAGGATCAAGTAAGAGCTGCCAAGAGACAAAGAAAATCCAACAAGGCTTCTTCTTCTAGTGAGAAACAAACCGATATATTCATAAATTCTGAACCTTATCCAGGTTATAATACTCAAAACAACACAACAGAAACAGCAGTTGCTAATGCTCTTAATGCCGCTCAACAACATCAATATTACCCTCATCTTACTTTGGAACAAGCTGGGTTCCTTACTTCGGAACTTGTCTCTGAGAAGTTTTTACAATTTAACCCGATTCTCAGTGTTGTTGATAAAGTAAATGAAATTGTTTCTAGAGATTTCACAGCTACCGATGCTGATGAATTAGTGGAGACTTTCAGAAGAGAAGTTGGTATTGAACCTAAGTTCTCAGGGTTAATTATCACTCAAGTTTGTGGTGAATTGTTATTCATCCCAACCTATATTGAAAGATTCTTAAAGACTGGTGAGAATCCTCCAAATAATATCCAAGGTATTTGGACAGCAGAACATGATCAAATGTTAAGAGGTGGAAAGCCTGAGGATTTAGAATTCTTGAGAAATTTACATGGCGAACATAGAATGGAAACAAGAAGAAGTATCTTAAATGATAACCAGAACGATGGCGACATGTAAAAACCCCCGCTTTAAACTTATTCATGATCATTTCGAATGGTGTAAAATAGTTATGTTACATTTTATTTTATTTTTGTATTTGTCATATTTTGTTGTTTAAAATAAAGATTATTTTTTTTAATTCCTTATATATATAATCGATTAAGGCAAAAAAAAAAAAAAAAAGCTTGCTTTCATATTAAAATCATTTAAATATTAATCACTGATGGTACTGCTACACTTATAAGCCTTGATACTAGTGACGTTTCTTTCTTGGTCCAAGGTCAACTTCAAATTTCTTAAAAGACCCTTTAATTTGATGTTTTTGATCTTTCTATGGTTTGGAATACCAACATTAATAAAATCTGCATAGTATAATTCGTAAACGGTCAAGTATCTTTTAATAAAATTAGAAACTTGTTTATCAGTCATTCCTTCACCCTTTAATTTAATCAAAGCATGTTCTTGTTGAATTCTCCATTGTTCAATCCATTTCAAATCTGGCACGTCAAAGGCAATACCATAATCGAATAATTCCCAAACTTTCAAATATTCATCCAACATATGGTTAATTTCTAAAAGATCTTCCTTTTTATATAATTTCAAATAATCTGAAGATTCAATTTTGGAATCAATTTCATCCTCGTTACTTAAAGGAGTGAACCCATTGAACCAACCTTCAACAATAATTATATCAACAGCTTTATCATCAATTTGAGTCCAAAAAGATTGATCAGCTCTATCACCTTCTCCAGAAAATCGGGACTTGTCATAAACTGGGATTTTAAAATTGGTATCTTGATTAATTAGCTTCTGTAGAATGTTATATAATGAGTGAACATCATGTGTACCTGGTAAACCTCTACCTTTTAATAAAACATTATCAGTATTTTTGTTTAATTTAATTTGATCAGAATGTGTTTGATAGAAATCATCAATAGAGATTGTGATAGTCTTTAAGTATGGATAAGTCAATGATAATTGGTCAGTTAATCGACTTGATAACCAAGTTTTACCACTACCTTGAGGACCAGAGACGGATAATGTTAATGGAATCTTATTAAATTCCCAATTTTCGATAATAGGAGTAAGGAATTCTAAAGAGTGAGATAAGGAGTTGATGAGAGTCATGTTTTGCTTTTTTTTTTTGTTTAAGGGCTTGGAACTAATCTTTTAAAAGAAATCATCCTATAAAGAGAAAAAAAAACAAACAAACTAGGAGTTTAAATATGGGCGGCTAACAAAATGTGGGGGCGGTGTGGTGAGATAAAAAAAAAAAAACTGTCAAAAATGCATGACCACCAAAAGAATTGGCTGCTGGTGTCACGTGGGCTTCAAACAGCATTAAGCTATCTTTTTTTTTATATATAAATCTACTAATAGTGTCTTCCAGATAATATAGTTGTACAATTTTATTTTAAATGTTCTCGTTGTACCTCTGTCACCCTACAAAAATATATATATATATATGTATAGCTCTGAACAGTATACCTTCCATATAAACAATAAATACTTAATTATATTATTTCAAAAAATTGGACATATATTTCACAGCAGTTATATATAAATCTTTTAAACCCATATATTCCTTTTTATTTTATTCTTTTTTTTTCCTTTTTTTCTGCTTTTACTTTCTTATTTTATTTGAAATAGCTAGCTTATAAATATTTTTCTTTTTATAAAGCCTTCAATTCCTTCAACTTGGCAATCAGTTCGTCAACGTTGTTAACTCTAACACCAGCTTGTCTTTGAGCTGGTTCTTCAACCTTTAAAACGTTTAATCTTGGAGAAACATCAATGTCTTTGAAATCCTTTTCTAAAGCCAATTTTTCCAATGGTTTTTTCTTAGCCTTCATCATATTTGGTAAAGAGGCAAATCTTGGTTCGTTCAATCTCAAATCAGTAGTGATAATTAATGGTAATTTGGCTTCTAAAGTTTCTTCACCTCCGTCAATTTCTCTGATAACAGTGATTGATTCCACAGCATCACCATTAGTATTAACAGTGACCTTAGCAGCGTTAGTAACTTGTGGCCAATTCAATAAACCTGCTAACATTTGACCAGTATGGTTAGAGTCGTCATCAATAGCTTGCTTCCCCAAGATGACCAAGTTTGATTGCTTATCTTCCACAACCTTCTTTAAAATCTTAGCAACACTTAAAGGTTCGATTTCCAATTCTTTGGCATCGATCAAAGTAGCGGAATCAACACCTCTAGCAAGAGAGGATCTTAAGATGTCTTGAGCCTTAGCTGGACCAATGGAAACAGCATGGATATTGTTCACTAAAGCTTTATGAGCTTCCTTGATTCTAACAGCTTCTTCAACAGCAATATCACAGAATGGATTAATACTAAACTTGACACCAGTCTTATCAATGCCTGTACCGGCCTTGTTAATACGTGGTTTAATTGCAAAGTCAATAACTCTTTTGACAGGAACTAAGATGTTTAATTTGGTGCTCATCTTGAAACAATATATAAATGAAGGGTTTGAAACACCTAGAATAAACAAAAAAAAAAAAAAGGAAAAATGATCAATTAATCAATTTATGGAGCTTTTTTTTTTTAGTATTATACACCTTAT
>JADIOT010002558.1:2007-23978 GCA_018343995.1 Waltiozyma sp. UFMG-CM-Y6624
CGGCCAATTTAGCAAGTGGAACCTTAACCAAAGTAACAGCATGGACGTCTTTAGCATTAGCTTGGTTAGTAGCGGTTTGCACTTCGCTGTACAAAGAAATAACTGAGTGGTTCATAGTGGATGATAATTGAGTAGGTCTGTCACGACTGTTAATCTGATAAAATCTGTGATGTGAGATTAGTAAGCGGTAGTGTAATCGGTAAACAAAAGGGCTTGTGGTATGAACAAGATGTACTGTTGTTTGTAGTTAATTAAACTGGATAATTTATTAAAATATACTTAACTCTAATTTATATATAACCCAATAAACTGGGAATATTTTCACCTATTTATAGTAAAAATATTTTTAGATCTGAAACCTGACCTGTGATTGTAATTGACACATGAAACAATGAAAATAGTCGCGAGGTAGATTTCAACATCGTGTTTGATCATTTGGCAAATCTGTTGCCACCGCACCTTTAAGCTAAGGTTTTTGGCACGTCAGGTAATGACAGAGCTGATGGAATAAGTCTACCATAAGAAAATCATAAAATTATAAAATCATAAAGTCATTAAATTCTTTTGTTTGTATATACAATTAAAATAGTTTGAGTTGTTTTATAGAATATCTAATATGGATGTTTTAATATCGTTCTCTCTCTAGATCACTAGATCTTAATAATTTGCAGCAACGACCTTGTATTTCTCCCTTTCTCAAATAAACTTAAGTACTGTCTCTTTATACACAACATCGCTATTGAGTTCAACAATACTTCTCAATCCAGACAAATCCTTATTGCTAAATATTTCTAGATTTTCTAAGGACTCCAATATTTCTGCAAGTCCGTTTCTGAAACGATATTTATGCACTGTCAAATTCGGTTCCACGGAAGTTTTGGAGACAGCTACCTCTTTATGAATATGATTATCGATTGAAAGTTTAATGAGTTTTCTTTGTAAAATTGCGAACTTTCCTGGTGGAAAGATGCCACGGTTTGATGACAGGAACTTTATGAATTCGTATAAAGCAGACTGGTTGGAAGATAATGCTAATGATAGCTTGTTTTGAGACTTGACACATTGTTGGTTGTAGACTTGTGATATTAATGAGAGGCTGGATGGTAATGATTCAATGAGTAGCGTGAATTGATAAGAAGTGAAAAATAGCCCATTAGGCTTTGAAAGTGTACTCTTGGAAACTTTGTTGATGATTTGGTATAATGATTTCTCTAAAACTTTGTTTAATTCTTCTTGGTTTCTAAGCTCAATCCATGTCGGTAGGTCCTTCTTTTTCATATCTTGAATCAATGAATTTAAATTTGATTTGACTTCATTTGTAGTTGAGGAGGATGATAAAAGTTGCAAAGCTTTGGTGCAGACCAAGATCTTAAACGAATCATAGCGATGGTCTCTATTCATAAAGTTGATCTTCGTTAATATATAATTTAACGTTTCATAGTCATTCCCAGCCTTCGCTAATATGATCGAAAAATATCTCAATGTCAATTTATCTGAGTTGATAAAGTTATCAAATCTTCCTATTAGTTCTTTCCTTGTTAGAGATGAAAAAGGGTGGGAAGACCTGGCACTCTTATTATCTAGTTCTGTAATGATAGAAGAAGTGGCAGTGGTGCCTGATGCAATGGTTCCATTTATGGAAGAGGAGAGAATCTGGTTTAAACCGCTTAAGGATTGTGAGAAATGTTCAGTGTAATCCTTATCATTCTGCTTGGATTGTTTGATGTCATTGTTTAAAACTTTAGCAAAATAATTGATGTATTTAGCCTTTTCCGACTCAGACATATCGGAGCCTGATGACAAAGCTAACTTTGATAAGAGAGATGTTCTTGTGGGTGACAATAAATCCAAAGCCTTCTGCAAGTCAATATCATTGTCTTCAGTTGCTTTCGTGACATGGACTTTAGACTTGATGCTTTGAAAGAAAGACGATGTAGTGAAAAGACGTCTAACAACTGGCTTAGCTGAACTTAATCTGGGAATTTGAGTAGTCATGAAAGAAATAATTTCCAATGTTTGTTAAATCAGTTAATAACTAAGAAAATAAAGCAGGAGAAAAAATCACAAAAATTGGTATTCGATTATGTCTATTTTACCTGGTTTGTGGCGCGTGAATTTCTATTAAAAGAGCTTACCAAAATCCCTAATCTGAGTGGCCCCATCCATTTAAAACCGGGAAATATTTTAGAGTCACACGTTTGCAGCTCAAGGTTTTCCCGTAAATCAAAAAAGCACGTGATTTTACGGATGCCGAACAAGCCAAGTCCATAACTAGGCGGGTATCTAGTATATTGCTGCGAGTTGCAGAACGTAAGCAGAAGGTGCCATTGAACTAGCTAATGTATTTGAGCTTGATGGGCATTTTGGATTGCCATTTTTTTTCTCTTCCTAAATATTATAAAAAGATCCCATATTCATGATTCAAATCGACTGATTCCATTCTTACTCCAAATTTAATATCATCAAAGAGCGTTAAAATCTTAGAGGATTAATATTCGCAAACTAGAATCACCCCTTACCTCCTCCTCATTTGGTCCACACAATCAACTTTATCTTAGAATTTTGCATCAACTCATAGATAACATACACACAGACAAAGCTTGAATAGAATAAAATGCACCCAGTCATATCGCAGTCCTGGCTCCTCACTATTCTGTCTTCAGTTATGTGTATTTTTGGTTCTTTGATCATTTTTATTGATGATCTAGTCCATATGATCTATCCTAACTCAACCTTTTCTATTAAGAACAATGAATCATTTCTCATTGATGGGTTTGCGCTAAGTTCAGGGTCCTTGATTGTTACGTCACTTTACAAGTTATTACCAAAGGCTTTGAAGTTCTTTCAGATGGTCCATGACACTAAGGGTGACAAACACTACAAGGATAACACTTATGTGACGGTCTTCTTCATGATTGGGATTTTTACATGTATGTTTCTAAATGGGTTGATCCATAAGTTTACAAGTCAGTCGATTGTTCATTGTTCTCATGATGGACATTCGCATACAACAACTGACACTGAGAGTAGTTTGGGTGAACAATTAGAAAACCATAACCATACTCATACAGCTGTTGGGATTGAACATGGAGACCAGTCACACAATCGTAGTCATAGTCATAATCATGAGCACGCTCATTCTCACTCCCTATCTTCATCCTCTAATAATGCCAGTGACGAGGAAGAAGAGAATAAAGCTTACTTGGGTACACAACCTAGCAACTTCGATACTTCTCATAGACATAACAAAGCAACGGAAGCCACACCATTATTACCTACTCACCAACATTCTTCAGCTGAAGTAGTGTCAAACACAGCAACTGCCATGTTGGTTCAGCCTTCACATATATCATATTCTGCCGCAGAAGAACAAGACAACACTCACCATAGAGATTCTCAATCATACGAAGACCCATCAACTCTGTTATTCAGACAACAGGTTCAAGGGCAACAACAGAAGACTGGCACTAAACACCTTAAGGAAGTTGATTGTATAACCGATTCCCGATTATCACACCAAATGAGTTACGATCTCTTCAATCTGGAAGTTTACAGAGACTGGGAGTTGGAGTCCTCTAATCTAAAATCAGGCTCGCATCTGGTTGCTTATACCAATGGTTTTAGTGGTGAAGTTACCCCATATCACCCAGAATCCTTTGCTAATCCTATTAATCATAATCATCAACTCTCTCCGCATAACGATATGCGTGCTTCCAAATTAAATCACAAATCTTGTAGCTCTACGCCATTGTTACTGAACTTGACGCCCCCAATCGCTCACATCACTATCAAACCAGAACCAAAGGACTCTCAGAAGCACACTAGACATAAAGGTGATCATCAGCATAAAATCAACACGCCGATTTCTAAATTGTTCTCAATTGGCCTACAAACATGTCTGGCTTTAACATTACATAAGTTCCCAGAAGGTTTCATTACTTATATAACCTCAGAGGCTGATCCGAAGCTTGGACTTTCTATCTTTTTATCATTGTCTATCCATAATGTCATCGAGGGGTTCACCATGACTTTACCTCTATACCTCTCCTTAAACTCCAAGTGGAAGGCTTTGGGTATCACTATGTTCTTTGGTGGGTTTTCGCAGCCATTGGGTGCGGTCATTGCTAATATCACATTATCAGGTAAGGTGGACTCTATCAACAAGGAAAGCTCTTTCTTTGTCTTTGGTGCTTTAATGGCTTTAACTTGTGGGTTCCTAACAGTTGTTGGGTTACAATTGTTGATCAGCTCTGTAAATTTCGCTGGAAACAATAACAGTACTGCAAACAGCAGCTCTAGTTCAGGAAGAGGGATTATCTGGTGGTGGATATGTGGTGGGTGTGTTATCTTGGTTTCCGGTATGCTTAATGAGCTTTAACGTATAATTCAATAGAATATTTCTAATTAGATTTTACTTAACTACTATACGCTTTGTAAGCTTTGTCCTCTGTAAACCAACTTATTCATTAAAAATAGATGAACCCATCCTAATGCTTCAACCAATATCAGTCTAAGTTGCGATCAAAATTACCCCGTGCCCACCACTGGCTGTAAAGAAAACAACATGTTATTATTGTTGGATAAAATCAGTTTAGTTGAATTTTTCCGGTGCTGTAGCGCCTGTGCAGGTGACAAGGCCTGAGGAAGGTAGTGATTTCTCCGGTTCCATGCATTGATTTTTTTGTAGGTAATTAATTACCCGGGCCCGGATGTGAAGTGCCGAAGCAGATGGTTATTTATGGTTCAAATTTCGGTGGAACAAAGATGTTCAAATCCAAGATCTTCAGCCTACTGATAATATGAATGGGTTCTCCTGCTCCGCGCGAAGAACATTGTTGGCAAATATCAAAAGACAACCCTTAACGTGACAACTTAAGATAGATTAAACCCTCTAAAAATTTCTTCTACTTCCCAAGAGACCTAATATCAACACGATAACGCTATTGTTTGTCCTGTTCTCCATAAACTTTATAGCTTGTGTTCGACATTGAATTAACTTGTCAAAGTCATACGTTAAAGAAGTGCCACAATATTATTTCTCGACCTTCATCAAGCACCTGAGCTCTCACAAATATGGTTCATTTACTAGGACGCTCATCAAGCTCGGCCAAGCTGAACTCAAAGTCTAAGTCGTCTTCAAATCTATCCAATCTGAACGCGTCTTCGTCTATCGCTCCAACAAACACACATCCGTCTCAATCAACACCCCTTTTTGAAATCCGTTTAAATAACACTCCACATGATGTTCTGATTCTGAAAGGCCCTCCATCTGAATCTCCATCTGTATTGCTATCGGGTAACATTGTTTTATCGCTGAATGAGCCTTTAAATATTAAGAAGTTGTCCTTGAAAATGTATGGTACACTTAGAATGAAATGGCTGAACCAATTTGAGACAACAAGAGGTACAGTTTTGAAAAAACCGTACAGATGGGAGAAAAAGATCTATGAACATTGCTGGAACGATATTGACGTGCACCAAGCAGTCAACACTAGTGGTGATGGTGTAGCCAGTCCTGTTAGATCAGGAAGATCCAGCGGGAACAATTCTGCTGGTTCATCGAGCACATCCTTGAAAGGTCTTTCCATCCAGCAACATGGTAAGAAGGTCAAATCCTCCTCCAATCTATCCTCTCTCTTCAGCTCATCAGCTTCTCTCACCTCGTTGGCTAATAATAACTATGGTGCGAACGCTTCTACTTCAAACACTGGTCATACCTTGCCACAGGGTAATTATGAGTTCCCATTCTCAACCATCTTACCAGGCAGCACATTGGAATCTGTTGAAGGTCTTCCTGGTTCTTCTTTGGTTTACAAACTACAGGCACATATAGAAAGGGGTCGCTTCTCACAAGATATAACAACAAAGAAGCATATCCGTGCCGTGAGAACATTGACGCCCGATTCACTTGAATTAGCAGAAACTATGGCAGTTGACAATACCTGGCCTAAAAAAGTCGAATACACCATTTCGATTCCAACTAGAGCCGTCGCCATTGGCTCAGCAACACCGATCTTAGTCACAATGGTTCCATTGGCTAAGGGTTTGAAATTAGGGAAAGTCAAAATTTTTCTACAGGAATACTACTCCTGCGTTGGTTCTTTTGGCCCAGCTCATACTGGTGATAGAAATATCACAGAAATGGTGGTTCCAAGCTCCGACCAAGATATTAATGAGGACCGTTGGGAAATTAACACCATGTTATCTATTCCTCCCTCTTTGACTAAATGCACGCAGGATGTTGATGTACTCAACCACGTCAAAGTCAGACACAAACTGAAGTTTGTCATTGGATTGATTAACCCAGATGGCCATGTCTCTGAGCTTAGGGCATCCTTGCCTCTTGTTCTATTTATCTCTCCGTTTGTTCCCTTGGGTGTTAAGAATATGGATCCTTTGGATGACGCGACTGCTTACGACACAAATAGTGAATTCAACTTCATTCCTTCTGATGACGACTTAGTTATCGCGGAAGATGCTGTGATTTTCACTGCTGATCCTGAAATGTCCACTACTTCACTAAATGGTATCAATCCTGCTACAGGCACTATCTCCCCAGCTTTGATATTGGAAATTGATAAGGAGGCTCCACCAAATTATGGTAATCATATCTACGACAGATTGTGGAGTGGATTGTCTGCAGAAGACACTCCTGAAGATAGCAGAGTTGCTTCCCCAGTTCCTGGTACGCCGTTGGTTCTAAGCAATGCGGGCGAGAATTTGAATGATAGAAATTTGGGTAGGTTTACTGAGAATCTACGAAGATTACATCTACAGCAACAAAAAATGCATGAGACGCTCTCTTTGGATTCTATCACTACCGGGGATGACATTGTAAATGGGTCAGGCCAGATAGACGGGCCAGACGAGGAGGACGACGAAGACGAGGAGGAAGGTGGTCTTTGCTTCGCTGCAAGGGCTCCAAATAGATTTAACAGCACCACTGCCACTTTGTCCACACCAGTTAACGAGGTTGCATCAGCCACAGAGTATTTTTCCTCGCATCGTATTCCAAATCATCAAGCAGTTTCCCATCCGATCCACGCAAATTTAATGAACGCTCCTTCATCTTCATTCCCAACATTACATTCTCCAGGAATAAGCTCACCACAACTGGCACATTTATCAAGGGCCCCTTCAACTTCAAATCTCAATCTGACCCTTTCTCAACTGTCAATGTCTCCACCAAACCTATCCAAGAAGGACTGGGACTCTGTCAATTTGGCTCAAGTTCCATCTTATCAAATAGCCATGAAATCATCCACCAATATTCTGTCCTTGTCTCCTTCATACGAAGGCAATTCTGATTATTTCACTATTAAGGGACATAGCAATAGTCCGAGTGAGGTCAATCTAATGAGGCCGAAATCGCTACATTTGAAAAATATTGCTGCCTCTTCGAGAAGCTCCTCTTCATCTTCGAGCCTAGCAATATCTGGTAATGACTATGGAGCCCAGTCCTTTAATAAGGCTCCGATTATTCCGAGTTCCAACTCTAAATCTGTCTTATCTTCCTCTTTCAATGCCAAATCGTTGACTCCTTTGTCCAATGCGTCGGGCGCTAGCACTACTGGAACTTCTATATCAGGAAACGTATCTCATGTTGGTTCATCATTGACTAAGAATTTGAACCACCAAAATCCTAAAAATACATCGTTTGTGAGTTTGTTCGGAATTCACAGATCACATAATAAGTAGGTTTATTCTCACTAACTATTGTTTCTATTTGTAAATATTCTCATTGAATGCCAATTTAACAGCTAAACAATTTTATTAAGATCTTCTGTGGCCTGTAAATAAGATGTTTCATATAAATATTATAAACAATAAAAATAAACAGCATTCTGTATGATTGGAAAAGGTCAAAAAATATCGACGTCTACAGGACTCGAACCTGTGCGGGAAATCCCAAAAGATTTCTAATCTTTCGCCTTAACCACTCGGCCAAAACGCCCTTTTTGAAATGTTGTTTTCTTTGTCGAAATAAAGACACATGTTTTTAAAGATGAAAGGTTTATTAATTTTCATCTGCATAAATATGCATATTGCACATACTGCTAAAGCATTATAACGAAATGTTTTTGACATGTGATCCACCTCATGGTCTGATCTTAGATTCCAAGATTAAAAAAATACACCCAAATTTAAATTACGTGAAACTGATAAAGAATCACTAATTTTTAATGTACCATTGAAATTTCTATTGATTAATTACTATCTTTTGATATCAGATCAACCACCCTCAACTGGAATATCAACTTAATGTCCTCGAGTGAAGAACCATCCAAGTACAATAGTACGATCCAATTCACAACTAACTCTAATCAAGAAGAAACGTTCAAAAAATTCAAGACCAGCTTACCAGATATTCTTTCCGAAATTGAATATGATGAACTTTGGGGATATCAATTGACTGCTGAAGGGGAATTTTATGAGAAGGCCATTGTTGACTCCATATTATACAAGTTTCTCAAGGCTAATGACTTTGATCTCACAAAGGCAAAAGATCAACTGTCAGAAACATTAAAATGGCGTAAGGAATTCCAGCCACTAAGAGCTGCTTTCGTTGAGAATCATGATGACAAGTTTAAAGCTGTTGGTGTTATCACATATTACGAAGATATTCCTGAGATTATCACATGGAATTTATACGGGGAGAATGAAGAAACTGATGTCCCTGATTCAAAGAAGAGGTCATCTCCCGGTGAATTATTTGAAGACTTAGATGCATTTTTAAGGTACCGTATTTCATTGATGGAAAGATCTTTACAGTTATGCCAATTCACTGAACCACGTCTTTCTAAAATTTCCCAAGTTCACGATTATAAAAACGTCTCCTTCCTTAAGTTTGATCCACGTGTAAAGACAGCGTCTAAAAAGATCATCAAAACCTTCCAGGATTACTACCCAGAGTTATTGGAACGTAAGTTCTTTGTCAATGTTCCGTGGCTAGCTCAGTGGGTTTACGACTTGATCGTGTTTACATGGTTGCCTACAGAAACTAGCAGAAAGTTCAAAATATTGAGTAATCCTTTAAGATTAGCTAAAGAGGCTGGTACAAGTGGTGTGCCAGTCAGATATGGTGGGATGGGTGGTAAGTTGAATGAACAAAATTATGACTTCGATTCTAACAAGGATTTTGTGATGACTCCTTATACAAAGCATTTGATCGAGAGTGGGATCTACGCTTAAGCCAGGGGTGCTGGGGCGATTGTATCATGTGCACTACAACATGCTATGTAATTAATCTAAACTTTATAATTCACTATGATTTTATCTTTAGTAAAGGTTATTAAACCTTTAAAAAAATTTAAATTGTTCTTTTCTGTTTCTGAAATAGTTCCTTTTCTGAAGTGGAATTGTTGAGAGAATTGGTTTTGATGGAATGGAGATAATCAGCTGATGCTACTATATTGAATAAGAATTGACAACTTCAAACATATTCTACAATTAAGTGCGGTTCAGATTGTTTCCGGTTCGTTTTCTTTAATCCCTACTTCTATAGTGGCTTTCTCTAAATCATGAACTTCCGGTCCAAGACACACAATATTATTCTTTGTTCGCTCTTTTCTCTGCTTATTATATTTCTGCACAACTCGAAAACCATCAGCCCAAACTAAAAAAAAAAAAGTATTTGCTTTTTTATGCATTTTCACACAGGCCGTTTTTGATAGCACTGGGGTCAAAAGTCTTTTCTTTTTTTGATTTCCCTGATAATATGGAAGGTTTTCCTATCGTTATTTTATTACTGAAGCCTCAAAAAGTCTCCATATGAATACAAAGTCGTGCTGGTCTTTAACTCATATACAAAAGTTTCTTTCAAAACTATAACTATGCAACGCAATGCGGTGCCCCATGTATGTGCAGCAATTTTTGTACAGCACCCATATGCAGGTTTTACAGTGAGAATATATTTATTTTTTTCTCCATAACAACTGCAAAAAGGACATATGGTAATCTTATAATAAATATCAAAATCAAATAATTGATCGAATGATTTTATTATAAGAAAAAAATTGAAATGATTAAGCTTGTATAAATACTTGTGTATATATATTTCTAAGGTGATTGAGTATATTTGTGAGAAGTTAAGCTGGGTGGTTTAATTACAATTCAAATAACTAACCAATTTCACCACGCTAAAGCAATATTATCACTTATTAGTTTCCAGATGCTATAAAATAATTATTCTTTCACTAAACCAACTTGTTTTAACTTTTTTGATTTTAAAAAAAGATGCGAAAGTTTTGTAACTTTGCTTCATGTGGAAGGAATCAATTCTTGTGGCTGAATCTTGAATGAAATAAAATAAAATTGAAGTTGTTGAATTCTAATACAGAATGATCTATCTATATTTTGTTGCCCTTTTAAAATATTTTTCGCTGTCATCCGGATTTCCTTCACATGCTCCCCAACCATACTTAACAGCTTCATGAATTTCATTTAACCCCAGTGGTACTTGAAGAAGCTAAGACTTTCTTAGCCCGGAACATTGCTATTTACCATTATAAATACAGAAATTAGGGAACACTTTCTCTACTAAACAATCACTGAATATTAATGTATCCACATTTTAAATATTTATGTAATTCTTAACATCACTCAAATCTCAAATCTCTAACCAGATCGCAATTCCCTCTAGGCTTTTCTTTCAATCACTAACCATTACTTAAACCGAGACATATTTTTTTAAGCAATGTAACCACTCTTTTTTAATTCTGCCAAATTCAGCTCCCTCATTACCTACAAAAAATACAACGCTTCATTCATTAGTTACACTTCTTTTTTCATTATCAATTGAACATAGGTACAATAATCGCCAAAAGTTAACAAGTTAACCCGATAAATTGAAGGCATGAAGAAAATTCAGACACTTACTCTCTAGAATACCATCGCTTCATACCAACTCCCAAAAAAAAATCAATGTACGAGTTAAAAACAGGCTAGGTTTAAAAAAATTGGTCCCTAGCAGGATCGAACTGCTGATCTTCGCGTTACTGTTAATATTAGCACGACGCCTTAACCAACTGGGCCAAGGGACCTTTTGGTGAAGATTGCGACAAGCCTGTCCTTCTCTCTCTTACTAAAACGTTCTTATCAATCTCAACGACTGTGTTTCTTATTCTTAAACCTAGTATTATCTTAATCTGGGTTTCTCTGTAATGTAAACACTTATTGTAATATCACTTAGTATACTTGATTAACTGAAATATTGGCAATCTATTATAACTATACATCATAGATAGAACCTTGGCTATAAAACAAACTTCATGTCCTTTTATATGTTGCAATAGAGCAAACATATAAGCAACTTTAATTCATGTCACTCGAGTGATCAGTGTCATTCGAGTGATCATCGTCAATGTCACTCGCATCATCATTGTCATTTCGAGGGACCAATACCCTTTTTGTGCTTATGTAAGATTGAACACTTACAAAGATCGCACTAACCAAGGATTTATTTAGTTACAAGGCCGATTTGCTCATATATCTTGGAAAATATCCGGATTATTTTCTATGAGTTTTAAGGACGGGAACAACAGATATTTTAAATATTTTTATAAAGGTATAGGTCCATAGAAGATATTTGGTAAGATGGTTCTATCGAAAATGGTTTTTTTCTTTGTAAAAGTAAATAGCTTTGATGTTATATAATAATTTAATCAAAAATGAAAAGCAAAACTATTTAAATCCTTCAAACCCATTGGTTTCCAAAAAAAAATTTTAGCCCTGTAACAGTGGCATCTTATTTATTAAATAATTGCCCCAAATTATCACAGCAATTTTCCAAAAAACAAAAAAAAAAAAAAAAAACTTAAAATAACTATTCCTGAAAATCAAATTTCAATTTGAAAATTCTTTTAAACCTCTCTTGTCTTTAACTAAATTTCAAAAAAAAAAGTTGATTCTCTACAATCTGACAAGTATTTTAAAATATGATTTTCAAAGGCGCAGTTGCCTACGGTAAAATATCTACTCAGCGTGCTCTATCCTTTTATAAATTTCTGTAATTACCCAAAGTTTCTCTCTGGTTTTATTTCTATTTCGTTTCTAAAATGCTTGTTATTATAAGATGCCTCCCATATACTCTAAGACAAATCCCTGAATCAAAATATTCCATCTCTCAATTGCCTGTAAATTTATATTGTCAAAGTTATCAGCCTCCTTATGCCAGTACTGGGGAAACTTACTTGGGATTAAATGCAAGATAGGTACACCAGATCTTAAGAATGGAATATGGTCGTCCTCCATATACCCATTGAACTTAACACTGAATTCATCTTCAACTGGGTCTAGATATTTGTCTGAGATCGAAAACAACTCGGGATTCAATTGGGCTAATCGGGTCTCTAAAGATGACATTTCGTTGTATCTTTCATGTGTTTGTGGGAAATAGCTTGGAACTTTGTTTTCTTCTGCACCTAATAAATCCAATAAGACAAACAAGTCGATGTTACTGAGCTTGTTTTCACGTCTGTACTTTCTGTGAAGGTGTTTAGCTCCGTAAATTGAATCTGTAGAGGACCAAGATTCAAATGCCTCCTCACCATCAAAAAAGATGATCTTTATTCCACTTTCATACTCATCATTTTGTTGAAACATCTTATTAAAATGTGCTGTGAGTACTTTGGCGGTCTCAAGTAAAATTGAACATGATACAGCGCTATCAATAGCACCAATGAACCCTTCAGGTTTGATCAGAGAATCATAATGAGCAGCCAGTACCAGATATTTCTCGCCTCCGTATCGGGCCTTCTTAGAAGCCACAATATTGGAGAAGTTATATCCCTTTTGAACAAATGTGTCGTGTTCAATGACCCAAGGGGAATCTGAGTCTAATTCAAGATCATTCAACGATTGGAAGACCTCTGTGATATACTGGCGAACGTATAACGAACCTGCAGATCCAGGAACACGAGTACGGTTGAAATGATGGAAATGTGATTGTAAGGAAGTGAGATTGTTTGTTGAAAATAGTGATCGCAACTGCTCTGTGGAGAGAGGTTGACGACAAAATACTAGTTGAATGCAAAGCAGGGAGGCGACTGAGAAGTAACGAATAAGTGATATCATTGTGTGCATTTGGGAAAAAAAAAATTCTGAATTCTTCCTCTTGTTTATACAAAACCCTGAAACGATCTAATTATGTATGTTGAGTAAATAGGTTTCAGCATGGGGTTTTAAAGCTTGGTTCTAGAACTTTTCAAGTTGTCTAGGTAACAAAAACAACCGCGCGCGCGGGCAGCCTCCTCCACAACTACAGAGCTGCTGTACACGCGCTCAATTTTACATGTAAACAAAACTAAAACAGAGCTAGCTACATGGAGAAAATCGGTTTGGGCATGTTAACATTTTAATCAATAGTTAGCTCAAATTATCAATTTATTTTAATAGACAGATTTATTGCAATCTGACAATTGAAATTCAGCCCACTACAACAGCATGAACTCTGATCTCTTTCCGGTAGATGAGGTCTTGTCGTTCCCAGGCACTGCCCATGCATTAGTTGGTCTAAGTGACACGAATAATGAAAATACTGATGATGATGAAGGGCTACAAACCAGTGCACAGGAATCAAGAGTCTTTCCAACTAACAATATATCTCATGAAAAAACAGCTGTAACACTGAGAGATGAAGATGAATCAATTAGGCAAAATACTTCTCCTGGGTATCAGCTTGCTACGGCTGGATCAGCTAGCTCTGTACACCTGGATGCCCTATCATCTGTACCCTCCTCCTCCACTTCATGTCAATATCCTCAAAATGGTACATTGGCATTAAACAAAGTTGAAATAATACCGACAGCATCTTCCAACAGCGTGTCCACTGTTTTGTCTACCCTGAGCACGACAAACAATACTGTAAAAACAACCAGAAGTGGACTCCGTTTGAATACAACTTTTGGACCAACTTCATCTACTGCATCACACATTCCAAATATGGTCAACATCCATAACTCTACCGTAGCAACTACAACACCCAATGTTATTGCAGCAACAACAGTAGCGCCCGTACTTCAACATATGGGCTCTTCTTCAACAACCGCAAGATTCACTACGGCAACGACTCCAGTCACCTCAGCGGCATCAGCTATACCAAATCGTGTTCCTCATGACATCCAGCAATCTCTCCCAATTTCAATCTCAAGAAAAAGAAACAACTCAATGTCTTACTACAACCGCTTTGACGATGATAACTTGTCTCTTGTCAGTGCTTCGTCATTGGCTACTTCGCTTTCTAAAAATTTTCTTTTTGGTTTTCTCAACAATAAACAGAAGAACGGGAGTAAAAGAAATGGTCTTATTTCAAAGGAATACTGGATGAAGGATGAAACTTCTACTGAATGTTTTATCTGTGGGTGCCTTTTCACGACTTTCAGAAGGAAGCACCATTGTCGTATCTGTGGACAAATCTTCTGTAGTAAGTGCACACATTTGATTCCAGGTGATAAATTCAACTATAATGGAAAAATGAGAGTCTGTAAGAACTGTTTTGGCTACGCCACTGACTTCAATGAGGACACGAGTGATGATTCTTCCATTGAAGACACGTATTCCCATCATGACAACGAGCCTTCTCAGCTACAAGATTTCGAAGCTGGTACTCCTAAATCTCAACAGATGATACATTCGGACTCTTTCAACCTTCCTTCTCATTATGCATTGATGAACTCCTCCATTTCCAAATTTGGTATTTTAAATGGACCTCATGATCATCACATTCACTATGGACATCGCCATTCCCACAGTTTTTCTCAGTATAACGAAACTTCAGGCAAGCCATATGTTCCTACACCACCAACCCCACCTCCAAGAATGGCTATTCCAACTACAAGAAATGGTGAGTCTGTTGAGATTCCCTCAATGGCACCTAAGTCGTTCTCTCAAAGAGTCTCCGTTCTACATAACACAAGTGGAGGTGGGGGTGCAAACAATGTTATGGGCGGTGGCAACGCTAGAAGATCTTTTGAGAAGCAAAATCAACAACAGTATCAAGCAAGCTCTGGTTCTCATCAACTTTCTCAGTTCTTCAGGGGACTAGATCCCCTTACTCCCTCCACCTCCAATATGAATAGACCAAGCTTGACAAGGAATTCCACAGAAATATCTATTGATAACAACCAACAGATATCATTTTCATTAAGGGACCCTTCCAATGAAGAGGCTGTCTTGGAATCACCAACTATGGATAATTATAAGAATTTAACGAATCCATATGATTCTGGCTCTGAAGATGAAGGTTCAATGTCCTTATATGCTGCATTACATCTTGATCGTCCGTATCAAGGTTCAGATTCCAATACTACACAAGACCCTGGTAGAAGGACAAGAGATCGTAGAGATACAAAATCTGTCGAAAGAGCTCAGGCCTCTTTGATCAGAATGAAAAATCGTCGAAAATCAAAAAGCAAGTATAACTCAGGAAGCCTTTCCAACTATGACTCCAATATTTTGAATGGTTCTCCTGCTCAAGGTGGAAACGCAGCTTTAGATTCAACACAAACTCTTTCGGGTGGCCGGGTGACGTTTAATGACACTGCCCCGTTGGCATCTACCCCTGAGCTTCAGCATAATAATAATATTTCACCTTCAAAGTCATTCAAATTGTCTTCTTCAACAAGTAATGAATCCAATATTGTTGCAGTGAAACAGATCAAAAACAAATCTGAACTTAGTGATGTTTGTATTACGCATATTCATAATATTCTTCATCAAGATTTGTTGTTGGAAGGTGTTGAGTATCCTGATCTTTGGGAAGCTATCATCTTGCCTTTACTTCATCATGTTGAGGATATTGATTATGACGTCAAATCTGGAGATAGCTTTGATGTCCGTCAATATGTCAAATTGAAGAGGCTGCAAGGTGGTTCACCTGAAGATACACAGCTTGTTGACGGTATTGTCTTCTGTAAGACTTTAGCCTTGAAGGGTATGCCTAAGAAATTGAAGAATCCAAGGATCGCTTTGATTATGTTCCCTATTGAATATGTTCGTTCTGGTCAACAACATTTTATGTCTTTGGAACCAGTCTTAGCTCAAGAGAATGAGTTCATCAACAAACTTGTCCAGCGTATTATTGCTTTACAACCTGATGCTGTCTTCGTTGGTGCTCCCGTATCTGGTATTGCCTTGAGGCTGCTTTACGAAGCTGGTATTGTTGTTAGTTACAATGTCAAGCCGCAAGTCATTGAAAGAATTTCCAGATTAACTCAAGGTGATATTGTCATTAGTATGGATAAGTTGGCTAGAAATATCAGGTTAGGTACCTGCTCTAAATTGGAAGTGAAGACATATGCTTATGGAAATCGTACAAAGACTTTAATCTTTTTGACGGGTTGTGATTTGAATCTGGGGTTTACTTTCTTGATCAGAGGAGGAGATAGCAACTTTTTGAGAAAGATCAAAGAATCTGTGGAGTTCATGGTTTATACAGCTGGACATTTGAAGAACGAAACAGCCTTTTACCATGATAACTTTATTTATTCATCCCCAAATGCTTACAAGAAGATGCTGGAAGACTCAAGGACCACTTTCGAAAATGATGATATGTTCGGTACTGAATTTCTTCGTGAGTTCCATGGAAGAATATTATCTATTTCTCCGATTGTCAAATTTGATACACCATATCTTTTGGTTAAGGCTCGTCATTTTCAGAAGTTGGCTGCTGAAGCTAAGTTGGATTTCGCCCGTATTGAATCAGATCCTGAAGTCTTGGAACACTACATGAGACAGATTGATGTCAAAATTGAAGAATTAACTGACGGTGTGGGTGAAGCCAAGAATATTGCTAAGTGCATGTTGACAAAGAAGCTTTCACTTTTGGAAGAATCTTTCAATTCCAAGGCATCCCAGTGGTCCTTCTACTACACAGGTGCTGTTGGTATGCTAGACATCTCCCATCATCAGAACATTGTGGTACTCCATTCGATTATCAATACCAAGACCGCTATGCCGTGCGTCACGCCATATACTTTAAAGATTGATTTCTACTGGAAGAACGATGTTACCTTAGGCAGATATATCGAGCAGTTGATCCATACCTCTCAGACTCCTTGTTCAGAAAACTGTGGTTCCGCTCTTGGGGAACATTACAGAACTTATGTCCACGGCAATGCGAAGATTGATATTTTAGTAGAGAAATCGTTATCCAGACCACCAACAATTGCCAATACTATCTTTAATTGGAGTTACTGTAAGGAATGTGGGTTCACCTCCCCATTTATTCCATTGAGTGAATCCTCATGGAAGATGTCTTTTGGTAAGTTCTTGGAGTTGATGTTCTGGTCCCAGAGAGACTCCGTTACAAATCTTGGAACCCATACACATGACTTTGCTAAGGACCATATCAAGTTCTTCACGTTCAATGATTTGACCATCAGAATGGAATACTCCAAAATCGATTTATTAGACATCATTCCACCAAAGCCTAAGATCAACTGGATTCCAAATACTGACATCAAATTGAAGCTCACGCTAAGACAGCAAGTCACAGAAAAATGCCAAAACTTCTTCAACAGTGTGTCTGAAAGATTGCACAGAGTCAAAGTGGACTCCATTTCGACTGATAAGATGGAAGCTGGACAGACGCGAATTGGAGAGTTGAAGGATCGTGTTGCCGCAGAACATGGCACAACTATGCTTAGAATTGAAGAGATATACAACAATACTGAACCAATAGATCATCTTCCTTTAAACAAGGTCTTGAGAATAGTGCAAGACTTAAGTGTCGAGTGGGATTTGGAATTTCAACAGTTTGAACATGATTACTTACCGACAGAGAAGGATATTGCTAGAATAACAGCACTCCAATTGAAAAAGTTTTTCTCAGATGAGAGAGACAAGGCTCAAGGTGAAGGTGCTGAGAAAGAAACACATACTGTTCAAGTTGAAACTGAGACATTGAACCCACAAGAAGAAGGCCCACCTGTTTCAATCACTACCACAACTACGATTCCTGTTGTCACTGCTACTTCAACTGTCTCCACTGCTACAATAATCCCTTCATCAAATGAAAACACATCTCTATCAGCAACACCTGTTCAGCAAAACACTATCAAAGAACAAGGCACAATTGCTTCATCGGTAGATGATCAAGAGAATGAGGATAAGATCTCTACCAATGATCAAATCAGTATGAAATATCAATTTGAACAACAGTGTACCTCGGCTGCTAGAAAAGTATCAGATAGTTCGACTTCATCAGACTCTTATTTCCCTAAGATCAGCTCAAAGGGTAAAGTTCTTGAAGGTATTCACAAATTTGAGAAATTAGTCAGTGAACAAGAAAAAGAGCTCAAGAAATCGTCCTCAATTGGAAACATTGATCTCCGTCCTGTCGCAAAACTGCCAATCCCACCAAACTCACCACTGGTCACACCAAAGGTTCCATCGAGTCTGGGCACTGTTACGCCTTTGATTACTCCGATGCTAACACCGAAGAACGCCATGACTCCTAATTTAACACCAATGAAACAGAAACCAACTTCAGAACAGTCCAAACATATATCAGCTATTTCGCCGGCTTTTGAAAGAAAGGAAAGCAATTATTTTGAAAGAGACTCTTTCAACTCGAAATTTGTCGGTCCTAAGTTTGGTCTAAGTACAAAAGAGTTGGAAATTCAATTGAAAGAAGGTCGCCAAAAGAGTTTTGGATCTATGACAAGCAAGGGTGAAGACAGCAAAGTCTCCAAATTGACGAACTATTTCGACCATTTGGATAACATTTCTCGTGAATTCGAACTGGCTCGTGAGACTGAACGATTGAAATTAAGTCGTAATCGCTACCGTGCAGCACCTGTCTCTTCTTCCAAACCAATCGTTGAAGTGTTTGAGAATGTTGATGATGCCTTTAACGAAGAGTCTCATAAGAAGGGAGTCATAACCAAATCATCGAATGCAGCTTTTAATGCCAACAGACTTTCAATGGTGAATGGTCCAAAGTCTGGAGCCTTATCTGAAGAAACTAGTGAATCGATCAACAAGGATGAGTCGGGTAAGATTCCTCAAACCGAACGAGTTTCACTGATGAAGACTCTTGCCAACTTCTGGGCTGATAGATCCGCCACCCTATGGAAACCTTTAGACTATCCATTGTCTTCTTCTGAACATGCTTTTGCCGACTCTGATGTCATCATCCATGAAGATGAACCGAGTTCCTTAATTGCCTTCTCTTTAAGTACAACTGACTATACACAAAAAATCAACGAGCTTAACGACACAGATGACTGCGAGTCCAATATGACCAAGCTAAAGAGCTCACATTTGAAATATCAATTCAACTCTGCAGGTGCCAGTTTGTCATGTAAGATTTTCTTTGCAGGGCAATTTGATGCATTTAGAAGAAAGTGTGGATTGGAGGATAATTTTATCCAGTCATTGGCCAGATGTGTTAAATGGGACTCTTCCGGTGGTAAAAGTGGTTCAGCCTTTTTGAAAACATTGGATGATAGGTTGGTAATGAAACAGTTGTCTGCCGCTGAATTGGAATCATTTGTGGAATTTGCACCGAAGTACTTCGAATATATGGCTAAGACATTGTTCCATGAAACCCCTACGACCTTGGCTAAGATTTTTGGTTTCTATCAAATCCACATCAAGAATCCTATCACAGGCAAGAACTTCAAGATGGATGTCTTGATTATGGAGAATCTCTTCTACGGGAAAAAGAATCTTCGTATTTTCGATTTGAAAGGTTCCATGAAGAACAGACACGTTGAAAGGACAGGTAAGGAGAATGAAGTTCTATTAGATGAGAATATGGTGGAGTACACTAATGAAAGTCCTTTGTTTGTCAGAGAGTTTGACAAGAAATTATTGAGTGGCTCCTTATGGAATGATACCTTGTTCCTGTCCAAACTAAACGTCATGGACTACTCGTTGGTTATCGGAATTGATGATATTAACAGATCATTAACCGTTGGTATTATTGATTGTATAAGAACTTTCACATGGGACAAGAAATTAGAAAGTTGGGTTAAAGAGAAGGGTTTAGTTGGCGGTGGTGGGACCAAAGAACCTACAATCATCACGCCAAGACAGTACAAGAACAGATTTAGAGAAGCTATGGATAGATATTTCTTGATGGTTCCTGATACTTGGTTTCAGTCCTCAAGATGATGAAAGTAGTAGAGTATTCAATATTTCCATTTTAGTCATAATATTAGTTACTCTGTACTAACAAAGTACAATCAAAATTCATATTAATTAACCAAGCTCTAAAAAAAATTATAATATATTATAAAATTGAAATTATATATACTAAAAATTAATAATTTTTTGAATTAAAATTATTAAATAAAAATTAAAATAAAACTTGAAATAAAAATATTATATTATATATAAATATAATATAAATATACATTAATGAAGCCCAAAAAGTGCGCGTATACCTATATATATGGTTTTTATGTTTAAAACGTCATAGGTGTGAATTATTATATAGGTGATCGATCACCTATTTATACTTGTGAAGAGATAACTATAAGAAATGGATTTTAAATGAGGTGTGGTAAATATTTAAATCCTCCGAAATAATCTGAAGTCAAACAGAACTATGTTAAATGATAAATTCTTCTTTATCTAACTTAATCAGTCGACTGATTTCAGTTTCCTTTGTGTTAAATATATATAATTGAAAAAAAAAACGTATATATTATTATTTATTTTAACTTTCTAGCAGCTTTTACATGTAAGATTTAGAATTCATATTCACTTGCATGCAGCGGCATACAGCTACATGCAGACTAAGTTTCCTTGCATGCAGGTAAATTAGAAATTACCATGTCAAATCAAAGAAGAACAGACTGGACTACTTATTCAGATTTTGAATGATTTAGTATTTTTGAAATGAATTGAAAAAATCTGAATTTGACTTACAGATAAAAGAAACTTGACTTAGAGAATTTATAATTGAGTAAGAAACACTGAATGGATGCACAAAAGTTTTTTTGTTTGTATCACTTAATTGAAATTTATTACTACTGAGAATATTCAAAAAGAACCAAACATGAAGAGAACCTTAGTTAAGAATTCAAAAGGCAAAACATTCTGAGATAAACCTTTTTAGAATCATTAGCAAACCTTTGTATTTTTCCATTCTGAAAATTAAGTTGGGGGTTTTTTTTTGATAGAAAGTTTTGATGACACTTAGTTAGATATTGGGCTAGCAAGTTAAGGTCCTTGCGTGCTGCGATATGAATTCATTAATGACATCTTTCTATACTCGAGCCACGTAGTGCATATATCTAAAATACAAGAGTCAATTTATACTATACCAAGCTCTTCAATAAGTGATGGCAGGTCCATAATCCTTTACGCATAGTATAAGGTTATGATCAAACGATATAACATACTTGGTTGAAAAAGCACTAATCCTTGAGGACAAGTTGTTCTTGCCATGACAGCCCTACCAGAGGGTGTAGTGTGAATAATTGTTACTTAATCTTTATTAATTATTCTCAAAATCGCTTGTGGGAATTGAACGATATATAAACCAAGGTCTACATGTTTAGACGAGTTCTTCATGTTAGGCCCCGATATGGGTTTCGCCCTGATTACGTTTGTCCCATTATAAATGTTTATAATTTAAAAATATAACATAAATCTAATATACATAAGCCTTTGTATAATAATTCATTTTTGATCAAACAATTAATTTTCCAGCATATATTCAATGAATCCAGCCCCAGAATATGAATTGTTTTACCTAATAAACGTTTCGATAAAAAATATATAATATTTAAATAACAACTAATATAAATTAATAAGTTTTGTAAATATATATATATATCAATTCCAACAATAACCGTCTTTCCACATATCTTTCTATTCGGTTATATCTTCTTTGATTTTCTGGTTATAGTTTTTGTTCTAATTTTTAATAATAATAATAATAATAATAATAATAATAATAATAATAATAATAATAATAATAATAATAATAATAATAATAATAATAATAATAATAATAA
>JADIOT010002560.1:0-32407 GCA_018343995.1 Waltiozyma sp. UFMG-CM-Y6624
TTGCCATGGAAAATAAATTGAAACCTATATTCTCTATGAGTTATAGTGATGCTAGTCACGTTGTTTTCTGACAAGTCGTAGTCCACCAAGTTCAAAGGAGGGTATAATAAATCTCTACCAATTTCCAGAAGACCACAAATAGCAATAGTTTCGTCCTTTAATTTGATCAATTCTACAGAAGTCAACCTGGAACCAGTAGCAGAAGAAGAAGAAGAAGAAGAAGAAGAAGAAGAAATGGCGTCATGATTGAGAACCTCCAATTTGAAGAAGTCTCTTTTCTCAATTTCGTCTTTGTTGAAATAAGCAAAAGCTGGAGTCAAAGTATAAACATCCTTAACGCTTCCAAATTCAAAATGTCCTTGATCCAAAGCTATTAAATTTTCATTTAACTTCTGCTCATTCATACTATGCAACTTGGCAAAAGCTTTGACCAACGTTGGATCTAATTGTAAATCCTTCACAAACCCATATAATTCCTCTAATCTTATTAATGGTTCTGATTTCAGCTCTTTAAACATCTCCAGGTCATGGGCTCTTAATTCGAATAGTTTCAAGTATTGATGATAGATCTTCACAGTGATAAAACACCATCTTTGGAATCCCTTGATACAGGAGTCTGAGGTTCCGTTATTAACGTCAATGATTTTAACAAGTTCTGTATGATAAGCTATTAGTTTGCGAACACATTTGGTGAATTCTTCGTTGGTAGAACAGCAGGATTGCGATTGAGATTCAACGTCTTCTGATTTTGAACCTGGTGGTGTGCAGCAACCTAGAAGTTTCGATAGACTTAATCTATAGGTGACTTCGGAGGAGCGTATGCTTGATAGCAATTGAGATCGGTCGTGATATATGCTCATTACCTTTATAGTTTTATTGAATTGAGTAGATAGATAGGTCAGATTGTATCTTTCAAAAGAAGTGTGTTATAGTTGTTGGATATATTTAATTTTCCAAAATATTCCATAAAAGCAAGCACTTAATTAGATGCATTAGGTCTTCATCTCAAATCTCAAATTAAAAAGGAAACAGGTACGCATAATTAGCCTTAGTCTTTAATCTCCCTAAGCCTTTGTTACATGGTTTAATTTTTTTTTTATTATTATTGGACTTTTTCTTTGTCGCGTCGCGTTCTTTCAAAGGGGGGGGGGCAGGAAGAGGGGAGGTCGTGTTTTTTTTGATGGATTTTTTAAAACACTAAAGTTTCGTGTCGTGATGCATATAAATGCATGAACTTGCAGACAACTGAGAATATCTTTTTTTTAGGGGGTATAATTTAAAAAAAAAATCCCTAAAAGGTAAATTTGAACTTCTAATATCAAAATATTAATCATGTGATCTAAGAAAATGACAATAGAAGAATTAAACCTTATATAGCTAATTTCTCAAAAATCGTGAAGATCTTGAGATAATACATAAGCATCATCTCCATATTCTATAATCAACCCCGCCATACATTAAGAGCCTAGTGGTTTCGAGAAAAAACAAAAATTAAAATAGTTCTAGGTTAAGTAGCTGCTACCAGAAACAGCCAGATTATCAAGGATTCGGATAGTTTCTTTTTTTTTATTCCGTGATTTCATTTCATTACCTGAAATCTTGAGCTCCTTGATATTTCTTCTACCTGATAAAATTTATAAAGATTTAATTGCAATATATTAGCTATAAAATTCACATACAAAAAAACAAACAAACAACACAAAACCCCTTGACCCATTTAAATTAGTCTACTGTTGTATTAAAACTTGATTTGTTTCCCATTGACATCAAATGTGCCTCCAGTATTCCCATTCGTTCCATGTATGTGACTCATTACAGACATTGACTCACCACTAGCACCGATGCCTAACAACATACCGGAACCTGAGGCTGTGATTGTTTGTAGATGATGTTGCTGATGCTGTAGATGAGTACCAGGAGATGGCGTATAGATATTGATGTAGTCGTCAATGTTGAAGTGCTTGAACGGCGTCTGAGGTGGTTGTAGATTGTTATTCTGATTGCTGTTATTTCCTTGTTGTAACGGTTGAGGAGAGGTGAGACCTGCGAGACTTGGGTTTGGAGTTGGTGGGTGTAGTTGTGGAAAGATCGGAATTTGTGAACGATTTGGGGTCGTTTGATTGTTTGTAATTATATTATCTTGTGGGATTCTCAACTGCGAGATATTTGCCGCCGTCATTGACGATGGAGTTCTTCCTGTTTGTATAGCAATGTTTTTGAATCTGGAAGGCGTGGAGGGAGTTTTCTGGATACTTGCAGATGGAGAAGAGGCCAAGTATAACAATAGAGAGGCCCCATCATCTTCTACCCCTGATCCCCCCGTGCGTCTCTTTGGAGTTGTTAGTAAGGACGAAGACGAAGGGTAAGGTGCATTCCTGCGTGCTGGACTCATATGTGGCAAATGAACTTGCTGTATGCTATTTCCTGTAGCCGCTGACGATACTGGAAGGTAAGGGGACGATGAGATTGGGTTGATTTGTGTTTTATTGCTGGAAATTGTGGATAATGATTCTGCACCAAGAGCAAGTTTCTGTTGAGGCGGAGTTTTTGGTACTATGAACTGCTCATTACCATTGTTGTAAACAGGAGAAGAAGGTGGGAATTGGTACGGTTTACGATTCTTAGTAGGTGATTCAATCTCATCAAGCCCCAAATCGTCTGATCTTCTTAAAGATTTGGTTGATGATGAGAATAAAACACTTCTAAATGGCGTAGTTGTTGGCGTAGTTGTTGGCGTGGGTGTTCCTGCTGTCGATTTTGAAACTGTGATCTTTGCCTCTGGTCCCTTATTGAGGCGTAAGTGGGTCTTAGCTGGTGAGATTAAAGATAGCTCTTTGGTCCTTCTCATGTTTTTCTGAGGTAGTTGGAGTTTGTTGATCTTGACATTAAATACTGTAGAGGTTGGTTTCCCATGCGTCAAGGTTGTTGCTTTCTTAGTTGAAGCAGGTACTGAAATTGTGTTAGCTGCCTGGGAAACTGTGTTATTGGTACTTCTAGTGAAGCTTTGATTTGCCGCAATAGGACTGGATGATACTTTGACATTGGTGGTGAAGGAAGTCTTTGATAACCTTGTTTTCAACTGCCTTGTGATTTTGGCAAGTTCCACTTTCTTCAAGATTTTTTGAGTTATGATATCCTCTTGGCTGGTAGTTGTTACGTTCATTTTTGGCAAAGATATGAACTTAATATCTGGTAATTATGATAAAAAAAAATAGAAGATCCTTGAATATCTTAAAACAGGCTCAGATTGTTTTTTTTAAGTGTTTGAAATTCCTCTAGCCTGGTTTGTTTGAGGTTGCCAGATCTGACAGATTTGTCGCAAACTTGTTCTATGATATTACGCCACAGAAATTTCTTTAAAAATAAATTTATCCGACGCGTGTAATATATTTCCCAATTAGGAAGATATAATGTAAGGTTATGCAACTCTTACAGTTTCATTTCAAGATTTTAATATGGTTAATTATCAATTAAGGAAATATTTGGCCTTTTTGGCACATATGTTACAGGGATCTATCCTTGTTTTTAATTCTCTGTTTCATCTCAACAAAATATAATTAATTAATTTAACCCCATAAATTTTACTTGTTTATAGAATAGGCCACAAATCATTATGTTACCGCGCAGAAGTTTTAACTTTGAAAGTACCTTAATTTTTTTTTGGCCGTAGTTTTATCATTGTACAAAGAGATCCGTTTAATCTTAAAAAAAAAAGATCAAAGACTAACATTTTCTCTAAACAAGTACCCCCCCTTTTTTTTCTTAGATCTTTACATCATCTAAAAGAATTCCCTTTCAATGAATCCCAAGCCAGTCAATAGACCATGAACGCAACCCGAGCTTAGTCAGTTGATCGGAACTTAAACACAGATACGAAAACACAACAATAAAGAAGCATAATATTGTGAATAATACTAATAATGATCTTAAATAAAGGACCCACTTGAAATTTGAACATCAGTACCCTTATCACACGTGGTGTTATCAAGCTTTTCAGTAGCATTCTTACTATTAGTCTCATTCTCATTAACTTCTGAACCACCATTAATTTCTTGAACTGATTCCCCAGTGAACCCATCTTCACCAGTCAACCAAGCTGGTAAACTTTCAATCTGTAAATGTTGTAGGTCTGTCAATTCATGTAATCCTGCAAAGATATCATTACCTTTGAGTCTAATACCTAATTTGATTTGACGGGGTTTGTTATTGTTGTTACTAGATATAGTTTTAGTAATCTTAAAGGTCTTCGATTGGAATGGATATTTGTTTGCATAATAGTCTTCCTCATCTTCAGTAGCATCTGATTTATTGACTTGAACTGGTCTTGGTGTTCCCTTGAATCGTAACCAAGATAATTCTTTCAATTTTTCTTGATATGTAACTCTCATCGTCCTATCGATCAAGGATTCGTGCTTTTTCTGATCATCAAATGGTGAGATATCCACCTGACCATTTTGATTATAGATATTCCAAACACCTAACTCTTCTCTATCTTTGGAGTTTAACTTTAGTATCGTCTGAAGACAACCAACTGTCTCTGTTGTAGATTTGATCAAAGTGCCTAGAATCTTGGATAACAGTTGTAAGATCAAATCAATTTCAAAGTTCGTTGACGAGTTATGAATAACATAGGACGTATTCTGGGGAATGATGAAGAACATTGATGAGTGAGACTTCAATTTGTCAAAGCTTTCAATATCAAACAGTTGAACTCTGATAAGAAGAAACCCATCATGAATCTTCGTAACATAGACATGATTCATGTATAGGTTTGTCAGCTCTTCATTCAAAGTCTGTCCAATATCACTCAGTGTGTTTATATTTTGAGAATTAGCCATATCTGAGCGTCTCCAGTTGACTTTCGATTCAAAGATCATTTGGGTTTCCAATATACTGATATGAAGAAGGTTTAACCCCTTTGGATATAAATGAATGATCATATCAATGATGTAGGCTTTTTTGGGTGTCTGTGAGCCATTGCCCAACCTTGAGAAAAACTTTTCAAGGATCTCAGGCTTTTTTGTCTTGGTCGTTGGTAAGGTTTGCCAAAGTTTGACAATCTCAATGATGGAGGTAACTGTTAACCTTCGCAGGATAAAGGTTGTCGAAAAATTGGGTATGTAACTGTCAGTTATTATGGACATTCTTATATTTAAAAATGAATGATTATGATCTAAAATTCAGTAGAGATGGAAGAACAACCAATAACTTAAGAGTACTTTTATTTTTTTTATTTTTATTTTATATATATTTCTTTGTTTACTTTTCAACAATTGCTGCCATCCATGGATGAATTTTTTTGCCACATATCCAAAGTAAAACCCGCATGTTTTTGGCAGATATGCTGGGGCACGTCACTTTTCTAAACAACAATTGAGTGAAGTTTTAAACAAGCGTTTTATTTCATGTGGATTTTTAGCTAATATACAAAACCGATTAAAAATGTGCTTATAATAAAGTATCGCCTAGAGCAGCCCTTGCCAAAGCGGCACCTGTTGTAATAGTATCAGTGACATGAGAATCTTGAGTAGCCAGAAGTGGGTTACACTCAACGATATCAACGGCAATTAATTTCCCTGTCTCAGCTAGCCTCTCAGCAACGAACAAACCTTCTCTGAAAGTTAAACCCCCACGTACTGGTGTCCCTGTAGCTGGCACAAAGAATGGATCAATGGCGTCAACGTCATAACTTAAATGGATTGGAGAGTCGCCAGTTGGATCAATAGCTTCTAGTGCCATTTCAATAACTTTGTTGATACCATATCTATCCACATGATACATAGAGAATGCAGCGATCCCTAGATCTTTCAAGATCTTTTTCTCACCCTTATCCACGTCTCTAAGACCGATGTAAGCAATCTTCTTTGGATCAAGAACCTTAGGAACCCATTGTAAATCAGGTGGGTAAACGTGAGAATCTAAACCCATAAGGAAAGCGACTGGACAGCCATGTAAGTTACCAGAATCAGTAGTCAAAGGGGTATTGATATCAGCATGAGCATCAATCCATATCAATCCAGCATTAGGATAAGTGGCAAAACTGCCAGCAACAGTACCCATAGCAATGGAATGGTCACCACCTAAAGTCAAAGCCAAAGTGTTAGATTCAGTGGCAAATTTCACAGCGGAATATATTAATTTTGTAGCTTCACCAACAATCTTTGGTCTTTTACAAGCGCCATATTCGTCCGTTTTGTCATTTTTCAGACTTTCATAATCCTTTGTACCTAACGGTTCAACAACTTTGGTGGACCAACCTAATTCATGTAGATCTTCTTCTAGACCAGCCTTGAGTAGGTACTTTGGACCTAGTTCAACTCCAGATTTGCCTTGACCTCCTGAGAATGGAGCTGTGATGATAGTTATATCCTTCTTTTGTAAAAATTGAGATTTCATATTGATTTTTATATAATTGGTATATATTGTACTCTGATGATTATAAGAAATCTTTTCATCAATTCAACAAAAAAAGAGAGAATATTCTTTTCTTTTATATCCAAATTTGAGTGGCAAGTCCGAAGAATCCAAGTTTCATCAAATTTATCAAGTTTCGCTATTACTATCACTTAGGGTCAATTTATGCGGAACAAAGATTAGATTTTGGTCCTTAAGAGAAAGAAATGGAGAACATCAATATTTGAATGACCAATGATATGACTGCGATTTTTCAAAGAAAAGAGTATTCATCAAAGTTTTACAGATATTGTGATGAAGTTTTTGGTAAAACAGATTTTCCACTTAAAGTGATAAGTTTAAAAGTACCAATTATTTTGGTTGAATAATCCGTGCATTTTGAATCTATTTTAAATTTCAGATTTGACCGCATCGGGCATTTCAAATGTTAAGTAAAAGCGAAGATAAATCACGTGGCATCTGTGAAAAAACAAATTGATAAACCACGTGTCTTGATTTCGGGGCTACTCTTAATACAATCATGTTTCGTTAATTGTAAAAATCTATCTAATTTTTTTTTTAAAAAAAATTTAAAGTACTGTACAATTCTTATTAGTTTTTTTTTATTTTTTTTTTCAACTTTTGTTTTTTGTTTCATGTGAAACACAAAACTTTTTTTTTAAAAAAAAAATCGACAAAAAAAGGAGAAGTTCTTACTTAGTTGGTTGTTGTCTTCTTCTTCTTTTGAGCTTGTTCAATCAAGTTTTTCATTTCTTTCAAGTTAGATCTCCATTTCAATAAACTAGCCTTAATGTCTAACCAATCTTGTAATTCGATAGACTTGACGATCAAAGAGACCTTAAAAATCTTGAAGATTTGATTGATTTGATCAATCTTACCTTGGACAAACTGTAGTTTAATAACGTTGATCAAAAAAATTTCAATTTGTTCTTGTGGAATGACTAACAATTCAGAGATTTCTTGGAAAGATAAAGACTTGACAGTAAGAGCCTTGTTGAGGAAGGTGATGATTTGGTTCTTGCTAATGACAGTTTCAAAGTTTATCAATGGTAAAGAAGAGACATATGAGGATGATTTGAAGGAGAATTCAGTGGCGTTTAAGGTTAAGTAATCGTTAAGTAAAGAGGCATATTGGGTTGGTAATGTGATTTGTAAGTTGTTGATGTATGTCAAATCCACAATCTTCTTAGAGTTAAAGTTCTTGACTAAGAAAGATTCAACTAATTCCGGTGAAGGAGATGGTAAGCTCAAGATGGAGTATTGTAAGTATTCAATGGACTTTTTATCGTCAATGGAAGAGGTTAATTCAGATAATTGGGAAAGAAGGTCTCTAGCGATCTTGACAGATTCTTCATCCGCTTCGTTGAAGGCAACTAATTGGGAGACTTCGTTGGCAAAGATTGGCTTTAAAATGGATGGGGTTTCTAAAAACTTCACTATTTCCAAAACTTTAGATAGGATAATGTTTTTGAATTTGTAGTTAGAAGAGGGAGTGAAATTGAAGATGGTGGTCAAATTGGAGATGATAGAGGTCAGCTTGGAGATTCTTTTCTTGCTGTTCAATTCGGAGGAAGAGATCGTTTGTTGGATCAAAGCAGTGAAGAAGGTATTGGTTAAGTCGTTGAATGATTCAGAGAAGTTCAAGATATAGATCACCAAGTTGACTAAGGACTCGAAGTCTCTTTCTGGAACTGCAGTTAAGTATTCAGCAGCGTTGCTGAGCTCAATGAAGAGCTCATCAGCGTATTCGAACTCGCCGTCTTCTTGTTCAATGGCGAAGGCGTTCAATTTTTCAACAAAGTTTAATTCCTGGTTGAAATGGTCTAAGACAGTGGCTAATTCATTGACACTTTCGAATAAAGTACCATCGACATTGAGGTAAGATTGAGCAGACATGTTGTGGTACAGGGAGGTACAAATCAATATATGGTTCCTTTTGCTTAAAAAAGAACTGAAACTTATTTTTGATGATTTAAGAGACTGACAACTTCACCTTTTCCTACTAATAAACTCGTTAAAATTTTTTTGGAGCGATCGTCGAGGTTCGGTCGCGATTTTTTTTTTAAAAAGAAAAAATCACAAATATTGATTAAATATTAATATTGAAAAAAAAAACAAAAACACTTGAAACTATGTATTATTAGGTCCTTTATCAAAACCCTATATTTTTTTCTTCATCCAGACATGCCATCAGCTATATATACAAATCCATCAGGCTCTCAAACATTTGAAACCTCTCATCTACTAAAGTCCGAGTTTACAACGCAAGGGAAAACGTCTGGTCCAAGTGAATTCGTTAAGGATGATAGAGATCAACCAAGTGAACCAGCTGACAATTATTACGGAGATTTGAGGTGTAAATTGACATATTTGCAAGATGAATTAAATGTTCTTTTGTCAGACAAGATGCAAGCTGAGAAAAAAAGCAAAGATATGGAAGAGGTGGAGAAAAAATTGTTAGACGGTGATGATGGCAATGAGGACGAATAAAATAGAACTTTGTATATTTTTATTGTAATTTTTAATGACTGATGAATCAATTTAATGAAATGTGTCTGTGGGGCAATTTAATCAATCGATTAAGACGTGTTGAAGTTTTGAATCAGTTTGAGTCTTGAAGCTCTGATGTAATCTGCCAAAATAACACGGGTTTATGGGCTGTTTTGTCCTTGAAGAAATCCAAAATTAATAATTTTTGTTAACGCCCGCGTCAAAGTTAAAGAAGTTACAACTTTTCTTCAAAATCCAGTGATAAACTTTCCAAATTTTTTTTTGTCTCTTGTTTGCAAAAACATAGCACATTAAACAGTTGACCATTATGCAATTATCGTACAATAACAACCGGTTTAAGCCGCAGAAGACTTCGAACAATTTGTATTACATTTTTAGACAAAATGCCACCAAACTTTCGATCCTTGCAACCTCTTTGATCCTATTTATATTCATTCTTCCACGTTTGATACCTCTACCAAAAACCTTCAGCATTTCCGGCTCGAATACCAAATATCCTCCGTTGCACGGCTTCTATAAGAATGATATTGCCACCAAAAAGAGTTTGATATTCCCAAGCATCGAACATGCCCCTTTCCTTAGAGAATTGTCTATCAACTCTTTATTTGATTACAGCGTGGATCCAAAGGGTGCCAAGCACTATAAGTTTACCGAAGCCATCACAGATGATGAGGTTGAACTGAGCTCCCAATTAAAGGGCCAAGATGACTCCCAAACCGAGATGTTGAAGATCAAAAACTCGTTCTTAAACCATGGGAAGTTGAAATATGAAGGGGCCAAGACTCCTGAAATAGTTGTTGTTACAGGAATTGATTTCCAAAAATATGAGCTATCTCATTTGACAAAGATTGTTCAAAACCGTGTTAACTATGCTCAGAGTAAGAAATATGGTTTATATGTTCGCTGGTTACAAGAGTTTGCTCCATTTTTCGAAACTTACGACCATGAAAAAAACAAGGAATGGGTTAAGCTCTATCTTCTTAGAGCAGCCATGTATGCCTTCCCTAATGCCAAATACTTTTGGTATATTGACCAAGATGCCCTTGTTATGAGATATGACATTGACGTTTATAAATACTTATTGGAACCCAAGGTATTGGATCAGATCATGTTAAGAGACCAACCAATTGTTCCACCAAAAGGTGCCATTCATACATTCAAGAACAGCAAAGCTGAAAAGGCGGTTTTATTCTTGACTCAAATTGGCCAAGATTTAAACTTGAACTCCTTTATTATTAAGAATGGACTTCATGCTAAATCTTTAATAGAATTTTGGGGAGATAACTTATTTCAAAATTACCACAACTTTGCTAACTTTGCCGAGTCTGCCATCACTCATATCTTACAGTGGCACCCAACATACCTTGCTAGAACTGCTATTATCCCACCAAGAACAATTGCCAGTTTGACTTCGGTCATTGAAGTTGATGATGATATTCATTATAAGGAGGGAGATTTTATTGTCAGTTTGAGAGGCTGTGATGAGACAAAATCTTGTACTAAGGACATTGATAGATACTGGGCTATTTTGGAAAACAAGTGAATTGTTTCATATCTGTTCTAATTGTTAATTGTTTTTTTTTTTTCTTAAAAGTGTATACATAGGCAACAAATAGCCCAATTTGGGACCCAACTTTATAGATTTAAGATAAAATTTATACAACAAGAAAGAAATGAAGAGAAAACCTAACATGATTATGTATACCTGTCACCGATTGCTGTTCAGACAGAGGTATATCCGCCTCTACTTGAGTTTTCACCATTACGGAATACCTTTTTGAAGATTTCGCCAATGAATTCAGGAAGGTTAGATAATAAGCTCTTTAAAGTATCCACGAAATCATACATGGCATCTTGTAAATCATCAGATCCTCTACCAACCCAAGCTGAAGCAATAATATATGAACCTGCAACAAGAACTGCAATAATGAAGAACCAAGTGAACCAACCCCATGAATCATCAGTTTTGGATGGTGGTGGAGGAGCATGTTTTTTATCATCTTTCAAACAGGCACCTGGTGTACTGAATGTTAAATTGAGTAAATTGTTATTGAAGTTAATTTCAACGTTTTCTTCGTTAGCACAGACTAAATGGAAATTACTTGAAATTGTATTTGAGCCCCAGTTGGTATCATCGAATTTCAAATCGATGAATTCAGGAGTAGTTTCTTGAATCTGATAGTTAAGTCCATTACCAAGAGTTATTATCTCACTCTTAAATGGTGATTGCCCTGGTAAGGAAACGGACTTGACACCACAGATCTGGGAATTCTTTGGGCATTCTGGGTCTGGGAATTCTTGGTCTGTGACACCACAAAGATTCAAGTACCATGTGAATGTGGAAACAGATGGTGGTGTATCTGAAGTAATAGTCTTTGAAGTGATTCCCTTGAGGACTTCTTGTAGTCTATAAGATGCTAAACGATCATTGTCACAATGTAGGGCTTTTGATAAGTGTATGAATACACAAAATGATAAAAACGATTTCAACAGTTGACTAAACATAGCAATTGAGATGATTTGATGATGTTATAAGTTTTGTGAAACGAATTTATATCCCTTGTCTTCTGTTTAAAATTGTAATTTAATCTTTCCTTATTTGTTAGAGTGGCGCTTATTTTATCAAATTACATAATCAACGGGGCAAGTTGGGCAATACATTAAAAATTGCCTACTGATAGCTGCCCTAGATAGTCACATGTTTGGAGACAATAAAAGCCCTAAAATAAATCCGGACATTTGATTAAGGTGATCGAATACATCCGAACAGCGGGAGAAGCAGCCAAAAGAAGAGGCCATTTAGCCCAAATTAGGCAATCTTCGTGATAAGTGTTGACATGAATTTTTTTTTCTTTCAACCGTCAGAATGACAGAATTAGACAGAATTATAAAAAACAATTCAGTTTAACATCTCTAACCATTCCCTTTGGCGTAGTACAATTCTTAAACAATCTTTGTTACACTACTTACATATTATTCAAAAATGGTCAGATACGGTGCTACTTCCACTAACCCAGCCAAGTCCGCTTCCGCTCGTGGTTCCTACTTAAGAGTTTCCTTCAAGAACACCAGAGAAGCTGCCCAAGCTATCAACGGTTGGAACTTAGAAAAGGCTCAAAAGTACTTAACCCAAGTTGTTAACCACGAAAGAGCCATTCCATTCAGAAGATTCAACTCTTCCATTGGTAGAACTGCCCAAGGTAAGGAATTCGGTGTTACCAAGGCTAGATGGCCAGAAAAATCTGTTAAGTTCATCCAAGACTTATTGACCAACGCTGCTTCTAACGCTGACGCCAAGGGTTTAGACTTAACCAAGTTATACATTTCTAACATCCAAGTTAACCAAGCTCCAAAGCAAAGAAGAAGAACTTACAGAGCTCACGGTAGAATCAACGCTTACCAATCTTCCCCATCCCACATTGAATTGATCTTGACCGAAAAGGAAGACACCGTTGAAAAGGCTGCTGACAACGAAGCTGTTAGATTATCCTCCAGACAAAGAGGTAGATTAGCTTCTCAAAAGAGAATCTCTGCTTAAATTTTATTGATTTGAAATTTATTTGGAAATTATTACTTTTATGTTGCATTGCCAATTGAAATTGGTATTACTATTAACTGGGATTGGAATTTATTTATGTTTTTTTGGGAATGATTTTAATGTATTCTAAGATACAATGAAGACGATCTTTGTTAAGAAATTATTGGTTTTATTGGAATATTTCAAGTACCTTGTAGTGATTTTGTATTCTCTTTTTGGGAGATTGATTTCACAACAATGGGAAGCTAAAAGAAATTGATTCAAGTTTGACAGTTGGATTATAGGTTCAATTTGGGTGGGGAGTTTTTTTGATTAGTGATCTCGCTCAATTTTTCTTTGAGCCATGTCCTCTAGTCAAAGACTTGATACCTGGGTGGTTCCTAAGGCATAATTTACATTGTTTTGATCTGGGAGAATATATCTGGATGGGGAGGGTCTCTATCTGGATCTAGGGGTGTTCTTCCAAATGTGTTAACGTGTTCATTTTGCTTGTTGTAATCAAGTTTGATTAAGGTGATATTATCTACTTCATCCTATTTTTATGGTGATGTTGTTTTCAATATTGCCTTTACTACTCCTTATGTTGAAGTTGATTGTTTTTTGGATGGTTTTCTATTGTTGTTGGGATCTTAGTAAAAGTTTTTGTACTTTTTTTGTAAAACCCCCCTCCATAGCGTAATTTTTCTGTAAGAGAAAAACTTTGAAATTCATCTCGGTGTCACGTGACTAGTGTTAATTCTTAAACACGTCAAAATATATAAAGTCGCGAATTTCCCAAACAGAATTTATAATATTGATGAACCAAATTAGGGACACATGACAAGTTGCAACTAGAAGACTTTGTTTGCTAAAACATCGAACTAAGTTTTCCTCTTTTCAATTATTATCACAAATATTTCTTTCTACAAACTTAAGGCTCCGACATGTCTGTCAATGTTTCAGCAGAGATCTTGTCTCAGGAGTCCAAAGAAGATGTACAACTGAACATTACAGGCGCTCGTAAATCAAATGGTTTGTCCAGTTTCGAAAAGGCATTGAACTCATGGACAGAGGTTAATTTACCAACATTACAACAACAATTGGATGATAAGGGATTACTTCTTAATGAATTACAAACCAAGTCACTCGAATCAAGAAAAATACTAGCTACTAAGACGAAGGAATTCCGTAAATTAGAGGATCAGTTAAAACTTAAGGAGTTCAAATCTTTGTTGAAATTATACCAACAAGAAGTTGATGCTTTAACTGAAAGATCCAAACAAGCTGAATCTAGCTTCTTTGATGTCTACGGGTCCATTGGTGAACTTCCAGATCCAAAACCGTTGTTAGAGGCTTCGTTGGACTCAGTTATTGTCTCTCAAGAGATTGATGAATTACGATCTAAGAACAACAATTTACAGGAAGAATTATTGAAATTCGCAGATTATGATCAATTGAAGGCAAAACTTTTGAGATTGGAACAGAAATCTTCAGAAACCTTAAACAATCGATTAAAGATGAAAGAAGAGGAATTATTGGCCGTTTTCCAGGAGAAGGAATCTAATTGGTCAGCTAAGGAGGAAAATTTCAATCAAAAATGCAAAGATTATGAAAAGAAAGTAGAGAATTTGCTTATGCAACAGAAGATTGATCAGATCAAACTTAAGAACCAAAGAATGGCTTTAGGTGTTGAAGAAGAGGAAGACGTTGATGAAGATAGATCATTTGAAAGAGCTGAAGGTGCAAATGTCAGAGCCAAGTTTGATCAAGTTCAAAAAGATTTCGAATATCAGAGATCCTTGAACAACAAATTGGAGAAAAGAAATGAAGAATTGATCAAAGAATTGAGTTTAGCTAAATCTGATAATCTTCAAATCGAAGCCAAATTAACTAAGGAGTTGAAATTAAACGAATTGGAATCTGAAAACGCCACTTTGGTTGCCACATTAGACCATCTCAAACAGTCTGGTGAATCTAAAAGTAGGAAATCTCAATTGATGATCAACAATTTACAAAGGGATGTGACAACTCTTTCTGGTGAAATCTCGACATTAAAGAAGAAGTTGGTAAAGTATAAGGATTATGAAGATATCAAACAGGAGTTGAATACCTTGCGTCAAATCTCCTTTGGTACAGGTGAAGATGAAGAATCAGAGTCAGACGATGACGATGTAAAGAAATTACAAGAAAATCTAAAAAATTCCTCTTCTAATGGTGGTGGTAACAGTGATATTGCCCATGAAAAGTTGGATGAGATTTTGATTAACAGAAATAAGAAATTAACACAAGAGATTATTGATTTAAGATTGAAATGTGAAGAATTGCAAACTAAAGTAACAAATTTACAACAGGAATCAAATCAGTTCAGAGATGATGCTGTAAGATTATCAGAACTTAACAATAAGCTTGAATTGGATTTATCACATTTCCAATCAGCAGTAACTACGACCAATAATCCAAGATTTGATTCCATGAGTATGGTATCCGGTGTTGGCAAATTGAACAGTCATAACAACCGAGCAGCATCAATTGTTAGTATTGACGAAGGTGAGCAATCATCAGGTAACAATTTAAGTTCAGTGTTACCTATTGTAACAGCTCAGAGAGATAGATTCCGTTCAAGAAATTTGGAATTGGAAACGCAGTTGAAAGCTGAACAAAATAAGATTAAAGATTTGGAGGGGAAGATTAAGAAACTGACTAAGGACAATGCAGAATTGTTTGAAAGAACAAGATATCTATCATCTTTCAACAAAGGATCTGTTCATAGACCTGGGCAGCAGCAACATAATTTACACGATATTGATTTAGAGAAACACAACCAATACGAGAAGAATTATGAAGAGTCTCTTAATCCACTTACCAAATTCAGAGAACGGGAACAAGAAAGAATATCATCAAAACTTTCGCCACTGGAAAGAGTCTTCTTAGGATTTGCTAGGGCCATCTTAGCTAACAAAACTTCAAGATTGTTATTTCTTGGATATTGTGCTGGTTTGCATGGTCTTGTTATGTTGATGACGTTCTACGTTATGAGTTTACACGGGTCCTTGACACCTGATGTTGGGTTGGTGGAAAAGACTTCTAAGATGGCTGGTGCTAATTTGGGGACAAGATCTTAGTAATATTAGTAAGTTAACATTTATTGATCAATATATATATATATATATAGAAATGGTTAAACTTCCATTGGATCAATTCCTTCATTATTCTTCAACTTTAGTAAGATCTTATCAATGCGACCTAATATTCCTTGCGTCTTATTGTTATAATCAGAGGAATTTTTTTTGCAGACAGCAATATTCAAAGAATTGTCATATTGACTGGTTTCTTTATAGAGATATGATTTATGTGTGTTTGTGTTATCCATTTCATTTGAATTTGAATGGTTCATTGGTTCCAAGGTTGCCACTTCTTCCAAATTAATAGACGTAGCTGTATTTGTGTACATAATAATGTGTCAAAGTGAAAGCAATAGGTTGTAGGAGGTAATTTGATAAGGATTCAAGAATATCTGTTATAGATGAGTAGTATAAGAAGTATAAAAATTATTTATCTTTAATAACTTGTTAAAATAAGTTTGTAATTGAAATCATCTAGTTTCTACATAAGAATTATTTTATGTACAGATTAAAACCAAAAAAAAAAAAAATGAGTGAAAGTGGTGTTATCAATATTTTTTTTTGATAGATAAGCCCATATTATATAAGGGGATTCAATGCCACGTGACTAGACATCAGGGCTTCATGATATTAGATTAAAATTTATAACTTCAATATTTGTATGAAAAAAATATTAATTATAATGAATATATAATGATATATAGAACCAATTATCATAAAATTAAAATAAAAGAGATCAGAGTTTATACCTCTCTAACTCAATTTTAGTCTTAGTCGCAGTTGTAGTTCCAATACAACTAGTAGATCCAATACTTGCAGCACTATTATTATGTCCATTCAATTGAACCAAAGCCGAAAGAGCAGCCGCATCAATATCATCATCATTTCTTGAAGAAGACCTCAACATATTAATAGTGCCATAGCCAGTAGTACAGTGGTGATGATGACTCTGAATTATAACATCCGATAACGAACGCGCATTCAGATGCAAAGTAGACCTAGCTGAAGAAATAGGAGGAGAGGATGAAGAAGGAGGGGTGATTAAATTGATAGAGTGTTGAACAGAGCTAGATTTTTCCATTGAAATATTTGGATAATCATTACTGCCATTACTGTTACTGACCAAAAGATGAGGCGAGGAGGTTGACGACGACGATGAGAGAAGGTTTCTTGGAAGAATACTGTCTAATCTGGGTAGTTTGAGCATATCCAAGGAGGTTGGTCTATGAATGTAGTTGGTATCTGGTAATATGGGAGCTTTAGTAACTGAGTTACTGGTTAAATTATTTGACTTTACAGATAGTTGTGTAATATTTGGCTCTGATGATTTCTCTAATTTAACATGTATTTCCGTCTTTTCGTGCTTGATTTTACTCCTCTTTTTCTCCGGTTTTATATCTGTCGACTCATCAGTGCTGGTATTACTAATGGTAGAAGAACATGATGTTTTTCTTTCCCTTGGACGTTTAGTGGAAGACTTAGAAATAGTAGCAGAAGAAGAAGAAGACTTGGAGCTAATTGATGGGCGCTTAGAAGCCACTGTGTACGGTGTGCTGTACTTCAAAGTTGAAGATAGGGCCTTGTATAAGGAGAAAGGAATGGTTAGATGGTTCTTGTAGTCTGAAGATTGCGGCAGAGACTTGAAACTGGCTATGATCTTATCAGATAACTTCGAAACAAACTGTAAGTGGTAACAAGGGTTGGAGATAAATAGGCCAAGTAATCTTGCTAATAATGGGAAATTCCGGGAAAAATACTCTGAACCTTGTTTCAATCTGTTGGCTAGTTCATCAAGACAAAGATTCAAGATTCCATCATATGTATGCATACTGGAAATAACCGCACTTGAAGAAGAGGACGTTTGAATGATGATGGAGACACAAAGACTCTCAAAGATCTCCAACTTCTGGTTTGTGTTCAAATCCAATGTCAATCCTGCAGGATCGTTCAAGTTACAAATAAGATTGAAGTTACACTTCCAAGTCAACTGGTTTTCAAAGGACAAAGTCATCACATGTTTAAAATGCGGGAACTCACCTGCCAATACTGTAGTTAATGCTTGTTGGAAATTGCTAATGTTCTGATCAGGAAACACTGTATTTGTTGTGATGCTTGACGCTATTGATTCTTGTAATTTACGCAAGTTCTTCAAAAGCATCCAGTTGTCTTCAATAAGCAATTTGTAAAATGATTCATTGGATAAAGTTAATAGCAGAATCTCTTGCAGGTTGACATTTCCAGCATTCGGGTTCTCAACATTAGGAAAATTGACCAGTTGATACAACTCGTTTTTGAAATCAAATTTGAAAATAGCATAGAAATTCTCAACAAAGTATCTGTATTTTAAATCAAAGTTGAATTTGTTTGGATGGTTCAACTTGTAATAGGAAAGAATTTTGTAAACTTCAATCAATTTGACATTGTCGATATCTTGCAAACCGACCAAGTTCTGTAACCTATTCATCAAAGTGTTGACATGGCCGCTAATAATATGGGCCAACGAGGAGCCTGAAACGTGGTAGCTTGATCCAACAGTTGCTGATGATAAAAAGTTGAAATTCTTATTAGAAATAATAGCATTTAGAAACAAAAGATGATTCAAATCCAAAGGCAATTCATTTAATTTGATAAGAATCCTTAAAAGATCTTCAAAGTTCCCAAAATGTAAAGATTCAATGGCAAAATTAATAAGAATCTTGATGAAATCGTCAGTCTTGATATCAATTAAATGATGTAAGTTACTTGTGATGGATAAGTTTTGATACAAGTTGGTCAAATTGAGATAATGAAGGAACGGTGAAGTTTGAAGTTGTAAATCTTGGAGTTGTTGGTTCCCTAAAAGAGCTGAAGACCTCAAGAATTCCAAATCTAAACATGAAGATTTTGTGTTTGAGCCTGAACTCGGGGTTTCAAATTGGTTTGAGGTCCTACCATTGCCGGATTTTCTTTTAGTTTTGGGTTTTCCATTTTTAACAGAAGAAGCAGTAGGCGAAGAAGAGGAAGAAGAAGGGTCTGTAGTCTTAGACTGTGGATTTTTGGTTGAATCACCAGATGGTTTCTTGGTCTCTATGTTTGGAGTTTGCTTGGTATCTTCACTTCTTGAAACCAGCGGATTTGGAATGGATAAGAGTGAAGACGATGCAGTAATTGAATCCAACGATTGTTCAGGCAATTGATAATGAGGGTCACTACTGCAAATATTTGATACAGAAGGCATATGTGGTAAATCAGCAGTAGCAATGTCAGCTGTTGACTTGGTACGTCTTGCAACAGAAGCATCACTTGCAGCAGAATTAGATGTAGTGAAATCTGATTTGAAAGTATCCGATTTGATGACCAATTCATCCGTATCAATATCTTTATGAACATTCTTCAAATGTCTCTTCAACATGTCTCTTCTGACAAATGTAGCATTGCATATAGGACACTGGAAAGGCTTTTCATTGGTATGTGATCTTTCGTGTCTTTTGAGATGTTCCAATCTACCAAACGCTCTTTGGCAATAATTGCAGATAAATTCCTTCTTTGTGGTTGAGGTTGTTGTGGTAGGGGTAGCAGTTAAGACTGCTTTTGTTGTTGGAACAGAAGAAGAATTTTTTGATGAAATCATAGCTACTTTATAGTAATGTGGGGAATCCAGAACTAATTGTTACAATTTTGTGAAGTTAACTAAGGGGTTTCCGTTCTTCCTATTAATTTTAAATTCTCAGCCACTGAGTGATTAAAAGAGCGAATTAGGAATATCTGAAGATTAATATGTTTAAAACGTGGGATCTTCAAGTATTGGAAGGATATTAATTTCCCTTTTTTACTTCTTCTAATTTTTTTTTTTTTATTATTATAAAACTTTTGGCAAAATAAAATGAAAGGGGGAAACACTTAAATGCGGTGAACAATTTGAAGCCGCTATGTGCAAAGTTTATAGAAAAAAAAAATTTGAAAATCTGGGGGAAATGGTTTAAAATTGTGCATATCCAAGTGGCGTTTTGTTTACTTTCCCCACATTCAACTGCATATTTATCAGATTTTTCTCAAATTTTTGGTATACAATTCGGTTCTTCCGGTCCATCTGTCCGCTATTGGAATTAAATGGGCGGGAAAATTTTTAAAGTCTTGACAGATTCAGAGACAATGGCCGAGATGAACCAGCTGTTACAAATAAGACTGTCAGCAGGTATTAGCTTGTTTTTTATAAAGTCTATATAATACAATTAGAGTGTATAAATTAGAAATTAAGTTATTTAATGTTATATTAACTGACAAATTCAAAATATCCCTATAATATATATATGTTTAATGAACTTAAGATATATTTGTAGCTTAAATCCATCCACTCGGATGCGAAACATATTGATATTACAACAAACCTAGAAGGAATAAACCCTCTTGTCCGCCGAGTCTGTCATTTTTAGGAGGGCGTATGAATGATAGAGTCAGCCCCGCCCGATAGCTGCTCTTTATGTGTTGTACGTGGGGGTAAATGTTTATATACTAGAATTTATTATGTAGCTAACTCCGCAAATGGGCCTGATGAATTTTAAATAAATTCATATTAAGCGAAGAAAATTAATTTACGAGTCGAATTATCAGTGCCATTAATAATATTAAGTTTCAATTATTGTTGAAAAGCTTTAACACAAATAATTTTGTTCTGCAGATGGTAGATCAGTAGCGGACTGCGTTAAACCAGCAGTTTTATTACAGGTTCACTCAAATTGAGCAACTGTGTTTAACTTCGTCCCAATATTAATATCCGTCTAATCTCCTATAGATTGAAATAACTTCTTACTACTTTTTTTTTAGACTGTGAAGTCAGAAGTCAAGTGGACAGCACCATGATTGATCATTGGGAATCACTGTGTACATTAAAATTTTCAATCGATTTATCTGTACTATATAAACATACATCAATCAAGCAAAATTTAAAAGGCAACAGATCTAGCAGTCATCTCCAAAATACTTCCATCATCTTCATCTTCGGCATCTTCTCCATCATCTTCATCCTCTTCATCAATGTTGGAACTAATAGAATAATCATTTTGAGTATTCAAAGTGGTAGCTAAAGCGGTAGTAAAAGTACCATTAGTAGAAGTAGCAGCATTGGCAGCAACAGTATTTAATTCCTGATCATCTTCATTATAATCATATTCTTCTTCCTCGATAATCAAATTCTTCTTGGATTTTGATTTCTTTCTATTAAATCTTGAGGTTGCCTGTAGTCCCATACCATCGCCATTTGTAATTTTATTATTCGTTCCACTTCCATTAGAGTTTCCCCCACTTGTAGATCTTCTGGTTCTTTCTGCATAGAAACCTCTCTTATTATTAGAACTAGTACTAACATTAGCACATATACTTTTAGGAAAAACTGCAGTTTCATTGTATTTCTTCGAACGGCCAAACACGTTTGATGAAGCAGAACTCAAGAATTTGAACGAAGATCCTAACCCAGTGCTGGTTCCCGTTAGCTGTGTGGTAAGGGTACTTGAACTCTGGTCATAGAAGGACCCCTTCATTGATGAAAAAGTGGAGGAATTACTGGAGATCAGACTTAAGGAGCGTCTATTGCGTGCTGTGTCTGAAGAAACACCACGGTAATAGTTCGGTCTTGTAGCAGTGGTAGATTCTGATTGGGTGGAATTCAAAGACAGGTCGGAGGCAAATGTGTACTGGGAGACCAAGGAGTGTTGAGAAACCATTGATGCTGGCCGTGGGATGTAATTATTATTGTTAATGTTTGTTTGATTGGTCAATTTTTTATTAATAGTTGGAGCAGCAGCAGCTGAAGAAGTAGTTACTTTGTTCATGAGTTTTAAAGAAGAGCTTGGTTCCTTGATGGAGACTTGTGGCTGTTGTTTCGGATGCTGAGATGGAGAAAAAGGTTGACCGTTGTTGAACTGTTCAAATTTGGCTGATGCATCATTATTTATAAAAGCTTGTTTTACTTGTATCGTCTTCTCTCCCTGATGCCTAAAGTTACCGACCTGGAAATGTTCAGAAGTATTTGGCGATGGTGTTGCTTCATTAAGGTGAGGCATCGGATATGAACGAAGAACATTGCTATTAAATGAGACCGATTGGAGATCTGTGTTGATTACGGCTGAGCCTGTATGGTTTGTACAACTTCCAGTAGTTAAATCGTGCTTGATATTATTGTTATTACTGTTACTGTTCTTCTTGTTTGGAGATGACTGTTTACTGTTGTTGTTCATGATACTGCCTTGCATACTGTTTGGAAGAGAGGGCTTTGAGACAAGAGAATTGGCAGGCGATTCTGAATTAAAACTATCACGACTGTTCTTATTGCTGTTGTGATGGATTTTGAAAAATTGCGAGATTTTCGTCATTAAGCCTTGTTTCCTCTTTTCCGTCTCATTGGTTCTATGCCTACCGATCTGTGATTGAACATCATCAGTGTTATTTTGAGTCGCTGTCAAGTTTTGACGCGAGTTTCTGTTATTATTATTATTATTATTATTGTTGCTATTGCTATTGTTCGTGAGGGAAGACCTGATGCTTACCATTCTTGAAATTGGTGGTGAACTGATCGGATCCATCAACTGGCTGACTCTTCTTGAAGTAGACTCGGTGATTCTAAGAACTGTGCTTCTACTTCTGGCTTTGTACTTCTTCCATTGTTTCTTCTTCTGCTTTTCAAGCAACAACTCCCATAGCCCAGAAAGAGAGTCACAGTTCTTGCTGATCACCGATTTCTGCAACTGATGTATATCAATTCCCAAACTTTTTAGCTTTTTCAACAGATGTCTCTCTGTTTTTGACTGGAAAAACTTTTGATTCACCAAAGTCTTTACCAAGACATCACTTGCGTCCAACAACGGAGCTCCAAGGGGTTCAAGAAATGGATGGGCCAAGATTTCCTTTGTGCTTGGTCTTTGTTTCGGATCCTTTTCAAGCAACCAAATCATCAATGAGACTGCATCTTCAGGGATATCATCCCTATAATTTGGTTCACTGCCTATTATCTTGGCCTTGGTACACATCTCATCTTCCTCATCAAAAGGCATCTCTCCATAAAGCAAGGTGTAAAGGATCACACCTAAAGACCAGATGTCCACTTTAAACCCGTCATATCGGTCTTTATTGATAAGTTCCGGTGCCATGTAAACCGTTGTTCCACATACCGTGTCCAACAACGAGTTAGCTTGAAATTCCCTGGTGAACCCAAAATCCGTCAATTTGGCATCTCTTTTTTTATCCAAAAGAATGTTCTCTAATTTCAAATCACGATGAATACAGTTCAAAGAATGGGCGTAGTAAACAGCCGCAGTAATCTGTGAGAATAATTTACGTGCTTCTTCGATTGGAATTCTACCAGCAGACAGAACGAAATCATACAATTCTCCCCCAGGACAATACTCCAATACCATCCATATCAAACCCTCACTGATGATTACTTCATACAATCTTGTGATGTAAGGATGTGAGAACTGACGATGGTAATAAACCTCCCGCACTAAATTGGGGTCATCCTTAGCGCCTGTTTTTAGCACCACTTTTGTATGTGTTAGCTTATGGTTTGCCAAATACACCTTACCAAAAGACCCCTCGCCTATCAGTCTGATTATTGTATAGTTTCCCACTTCACGTACCTCATTACAGGAGAATTGTGCATAGAGAGTGTTGTAACTTTCTGCTATTTTGGCCTTTTCATTTTGAGAAGTCCAACGATTACGCATCATTGTTGAAAAAGAACAAAAAAAAAATTGTATGCAAAGATTATATCGTTAAAGATATTGTTCTATGATGATAGTAGGAGTACTAGATATTGATTCCAAAGAAATAAATCAAACCTGAAATAAGAAATGGATTTTGAGATGAAGAAAATGAATGAGATGAAGGAAAAAAATAAAAGACGTCAAAATCGTATGATAACTTGATGCTCGTGAATGAATCTATAGTGTAATAAATGGTTCCTAAAGACGCTTTGTGAAACAAAATTTCTTCATTAGTAGTAGTAGGAAGTAGTGATAGTAGCTATTTTATTATTTTGTAATATTGGTGATAGCTACTGAAATATTAATTATTTTATGTATTATTATTTTGATATTATATTAATAAATTATTTAGGCACCTTGAGATAATACTTTTGAAAGACGCGCACCAAAATTCGCACACATTGCATGAGTGCTGATCAACTTATTCGTGTTGTTATAATATAAAGCCCTTCTTTCCTCTCACGTGAATGCGCGAATTCATCGATCGATCATATTTTTTGTGTTTTTTTTTTCGTTTGTAAAATGATAGGTAGAGAAATTAGAAGCGAAAGGTTCATTGGCCCGAAACACTAGTAACATTAGCGACTTTCATTAAGCCTGCAAAACCTTCTTCTTCTTCTTCTTCTTCTTCTTCTTCTTTAACATGTCTTACCTAACCAAGGCCGGTGCCAGATTCAGACTGGACATCAAAGATATCGCCAAACATCGTTTACCATATTTCCAAAATCTTCAAGACAAAACTCAACCAGCTTTCATTAGACCACAAATCAAATATGATCTTCATGAAGACGGTAAGATCGAGACTGATTTCTCCAAATTGAAATACCTTGTTGGTGACCGGGTCATAATAACCAAAGGCCCAAAACAAGGAAACATTTGTAAGGTGTCTCGTCATGTTGAACATGGCGGGTATATTTTGGATGAAAATGGACCAACCAGTACTGTTGTTGTTCCTAAAGAATTCTGGACCGAGGGGCAAAAGTCTCATGTTATTACTTTTCCTAGACCAGTGACTCAGGATCAAATCAGATTGGTTGCAGAGATCGAGGATGAGAAGACTGGTGAATTGAAGACTGTTGCTGTGGAAAACTTGGAATTTAAAGGGTCTTATTTCGATGAGGATTACAAGAAAGTTTTACCCTTGAGATCCGTTCATGGTGATTCGGATTTGATAATTCCTTACCCAAGACCTGAAGCTGTTGAGGATGGGCCTATGTCCACCGAAGTTGGTGAAGTTAGAGAACGTTCGTTCTTTGTCGACTCAATAGTTAGAGATTTGATTCCTAAAGAGGCCTTATTGACTATCAGAAATCCAAAGTCCAAATGGAGAAGAGGCAAGTTGACAAGAACAGAGGTCAAGAAGTTGACTCCACCACAAATGCCATTGACAGACGCCAAGAAGGCCTACTTGGCTGATCTACAAGAAAGAGCCATGAAGCCAGCTAATGTCATCACTGAGGAAATGAAGGCCTTCCTTGGTGAAAAGATTAAAGCCAACGAAGTTTCCAAGCTGGAACAGTTGAATAAAATCAGACAGGCAAAGAGAGATTTGAATCTTTAAAGATGATATGATAGATCACGTTTGATGACTTTCCCCCTCCCATTGTATATAATATTAATTCGAAAGACGCAAAATGTTTTTTTTTTTTATAACACACGCATTTAAATGACTGTTATATAAGTTTATCTCTATTGTTACTCGTTTTGATAACGAAGAATAAGTTATTGTTGTTGCTCTTCTTCAGTTTGTCCATCCTCTTTGATATCCATTTTATTTTTGAAATCAGTAATGATCGTATCAATAGGCGTAAATGCTGAATTAATCTTCAACTCATGGACTTTAACCTTCTGGATATAAATAGCAGGAACCATCCATTTCCCACAACTACATCTTGAACCTTTCCAATTATACCCACCGACTCTTTGATTACACTTGAAACAACAGAATTTCCCCTCCAATTCATCCTCATTAGACAATTGCTTCTTCATCCAATCCAAAGGCTCTAAGAAATAGTGCGAACATATAGTGTCTGCTGCCTCCACAGAGATTATCTTACGCTTGTTAGGAACTCGTCTGATGAACAAGGATTGTTTCGAGTCTCCTGAAGGTGGATCATGAGGGACAAAGGAAGTGGAGTAAGCTAAATGTTGTCTACATTTACTGCATCTGATCTGGGTGACGGTATCATCCTTGTTTGCTGGTGGTTTCTCCTCCTTGAAAGAATCCTCCTTTGAGATGAAATCTCTGCCTGTTGGGTCGTTCATTAGCGAGTGTGATAGATACCATTGTCTGTATTCTTGATCGTTTTCATCGATTGTACAGCGCATACTCTGATACATTTCCAACTGCTCCATAAATGATTCGTTGACTCTGATTTTGTTGTTTTCTCTCTTTCTCTGAATGGCATGCAAAGACTGTTCCAGATTAAGTTTGTACTTCTTCATAAGGTATGCAGCTAAGATTGACACTGATCTTGATTGGCCAGCTTGACAGATAATAGCAATGTTGGTGCTGTGTTTCTTCTTGACACCGATTAAGATTTCGTCTTCTTCATCTGGGAACAAAGCGGTGTTGATGAACTTATTGGATTCTTCAAAATATTGGATGATGTTCTCGGAGACCAAATCATCTATTTCAATACTCTTAATGGTGAATCTGTCATAATAATCTTCAGGTAATCTACCTTTGAAAACTGTAAGAATATGTGTAATGTTGTGCTTCTCAGCAACATCACCTTCTCTGACAAACGCATCGAATCCACTGAGGTAAAGACCACCTAAAATTCTGTCCATTTAATACAATATATATGGTATTTGATTTAAATGTTGGTGTTAGATACCTTTAATTGTGACACTGGAAGTAATTTGAAAAAATATATTTATATTTTAATTAAATTTTTTCTTTCTTCAAATGCAGGATGGAGCTTCACATAAAAAAGTCACGTGCCTTTTCGGTCACGTGTACACGAATTAGACGGTGAACAAACATTATTATTATTTTTAACGTTGGAATTGCACATCTTGTACTATACATTAACCAGTTCAGATTCTTCACCTTGCCATTATAATTTCAAGCAAACATGACTGTTAGCGGTAATAATAGATCAACTAGAAGAAGCTGTCAATCACGGAAAAACCAACTCGTTCAATTATCCTATAAGAAGTCATCAAAGCAAACTGACTTTGAGATTATTAGCAGGAGCAGCAGTAGTAGTAACAATAATAATGATAGTGACTCAGAAAGTGTTGATAATGGAGCCACCACTGATTCAGATGAGGATTTTCAGGACGCTGAAGAGGAACTGAGAAAATATGATGAAGATGAAGATAATGAACCTGAACCTGATAAAGATTCCCTAGCTTTAGCCAAGAAGTCCCAAAAGAATACTATCACCACTGACAAACCAATGTCAACAGTAACAGTTCGTATTCCTAAACTTAGTAGAAACGCTATCAAGATTTGTATCAATTGTAAGGCAAAAGATACATACATGTGGTACAACACCCCTTCAAACTATCCTTTATTCCCAGGAAAACTCTGTGGTATGTGTTATCGATATAATCTTAACCACCCTGGTGAACTTCGTAAGCCCCGTGCTCGTGCAACTAAGGGGTCGAAACCACGTATTAGATCTTGTTTCAATTGTCAAAGTGAAAGCTCTTTGAATTGGTTCTTTGTCCCTAAGGGATATCCTAAGACTGGTGGTGAAGGGAAGGATTTTTGTGGAAATTGTTATTCGTATTATAGGAAACATAAGAAAGTTAGACCTGCCGAATGGAATTTGTTAAAGAGGGGACATAATGCTGATGGATGTAAGAATAGAAATAAGAGGAAGAAGAAACAAGAACAACACGCATCTGAAGGAAAGGAGGAAGAGGATCAAGAAAAGTGTGCCAATGCCATCAAAACTGGTGGGTTTACCACCACCAATACTATTTCAAATGATAGTCCATTTATTCCAACTGAAAACGGGTTACACCTAAACTTATACCATGAAACATCAACTCTTCCCTTCATAACTCAGGAAGAGTTGGCTAATTTGATTCATGAAAATAGAGAAGATTTTAACTTCCTAATTGCTGAATTCATTAAGGAGTTGATTAAGAATAAGAGAGCAGATACACAAGAAGAAAAACAAGAACAAGAACAAGTCAATACCACGATTCACATCTCTCATGATCTTCAGGATTCAACTTTTAAGACTGAATTGGCCTCAGAAATGGATATTTCTGAATGGGATACAGATGACGAACGTCATTTGGATGAGATTAGCAACAGTATTGCGTCTTCTTCAAGACCAAATAAGAGCAATAACCAATGGAAAAGAAAGGGTGTGGATGATTTGAATAGCCAGACAGTAGAGAACATTGATTCAGATGTCATTAGTGACAGTGATATTGATACTGTGTAGACTGATGGATCTGAACAAGAAGAAAAGAGGCCGATTTCAGACGATGGTACATAGATAAATAGAGTCTATACTTGAATTACTAATTGATAAAAGTATTATAATATTACAATTGTGATCAGGAATATACACTTTGTGTCAATGTAAATAATTATGACTAGATACATCCGGAGACCTGCTCATAATTCAGTCTAACATCAATCAGTAGCTCTAGCAGCCCATTGAGACAGGTACATATCCCCTAATGATTGGATCAATTTTCAATACATATGCTGATAAATTCTTCTTCGTTAACTGTAAATGATAAGAAATAGTTAGTAAAACTTTCCTCAAAAAAAAAAAGGGGGGGTCCCTACCAAGAACAACAACCAAAATACAAGAATACATACTTTCTCCATCATTATCCAAATCAAACTCATCAATCATGGCCCTTAACTCTTCATCAGACAAGTTTTCTCCTAGTTCTTTAGCCACTTTTCTCAAGTTTCTAAGACTGATCTTTCCTGTATTATCTTCGTCAAACAATCTGAAAGCACGACGGATTTCTTCAAGAGGATCTCTATTCAAAACTTTCTCTCCCACTGTGATTAAATAGCTCCTGTTAGTATGCCGTTATAATAATGAATGGATGGATGGATAATTAATTAATACATACTAACAGCAAAAAAATCTTCATAATGCATTAAATTCCTCTCATCTCTATCGTATTGGTGTATCAACTGTAGAACTTCTTGTTTAGTATATTCGAATCCAAGAGCTTTAATTGCTACTTTCAACTCATGGAAATCCAAGTATCCATCGTTGTTCATATCGAATAAGTTGAAAGCTTCACGGATCTCTTGTTTTTGCTCTTCTAGAAGTTCCTTTTTAAGATGTGTTGATGTTGTAGGAATTATGTTGTTGACACGTTGTTGAGACGAACTGACGCCCGTTTGTTGCATTGTTCTTCTTGGAATTGAGGACATTATTTGGATTCTGTGTTTGAGAATGTCTTTGTATATTTAAAGGTTAAAAGGTTCGACGTTAATGTTAAGATCTTTAACCGTGTGTGTTTTTACATCAGTTTAGTATGTACATCTATCATTTATTTCAAATGGGCGGCGCTTCTGTGTTTATTTTTCTGGAATTTTGCAGATTGCAAAAAAGAAAGCATGAGGACGCGTGTATGTAAGTTTCCTAACTCGGAAATTTTTGAATCAATTTAGATACCCAAGTCCATTTCCGGGTAGACACGTGATTGCTTTTTGCTATGGATAATAGTTTTCAAAAAAATAATTATACATGTATCTCTATGACCTCAACGATCTGTTTTTTAAACAATAGGAACTAAGAAAGAGAAGTCAAGTATTTAAAAAATATCAAAATACAAAAAAAAAACAAGATTCAATGTCAAAACAACGTATTGTTTTCTATAAAGAATCGCAACCGAAAAAGGAGAATTATTCATTAACACAACAGTATTCTGTATCCCAAGATGCATTAGCAGAACTGCAAGATTATCAATTAGAAGAAGGCGAAGGCCTCCAAAATGACGACAAACTATTGGAAAGATCTAGACTAAAGTCTAAGTTTGAAAGAGAATCCAAGTATCAGCAACGACGCTATGACCGTGAATTATCTCCAGAGAGAGATCCATCTTTATCGGATGAGAAATTGTTAGAGATTAGAGAACAAGAACGTAAGGAACAGCAAGAGAAATTACAAAGAGAAAAGGATCAGGAACAGAAATTTAAGAATATGGATAATAATAATGATAATAATAGTACTAATAATCATGGTGACGACGAAGAAGATGGTGGAAAGACTCCGCCTAGAAAGTCACAAAAGAGAAGAATCACAGATATTCAAGAAGAAGACCAATCAAAGGAGGAGAAAAAGGCGCGTGTTGAACCATCAGTCCAGATCCAAATCAGATCTGAAGAAAGAGGATCTTCTCCAGAAAAAAGTAATAATAACAGGGAACAAGAAGAAGGCAGCTCCTTAATATATACACTCCCAACAATCTCCAAATCTTCCCAAATATCAACATCATTAGTCACAGAAATTCCAGGTGTCAAAGATTTACAATTTTTCAAAGAACAAGACCATAAACATTTCAACAAGCTTCTCTCACTTAATACAGAAATATCGACACTTTCACTAGATGAACAGAAAGAAATCAAAATCATGAAATTATTATTAAAAATAAAAAATGGATCCCCTCAAGTCCGTAAAGTTGCCATGCGCACCATTACAGAAAAGGCACGTGAATTGGGTGCAAAGTCTTTGTTCAACCAAACATTACCATTATTACTTGAGAAATCCTTAGATGATCAAGAACGTCATCTATTGGTAAAAGTTATTGGTCGTGTTCTTTACAAATTGGATGAATTGGTTAAGCCATATACTCATAAGATTCTTGTTGTTATTTCCCCATTGTTGATAGATGAAGATTTTACTACAAGACAAGAAGGGAAGGAGATCATTTCAAATTTGGCCAAAGCTGTTGGATTACCACATATGATTTCCACACTAAGACCAGACATTGAACATGAAGATGAATATATCAGAAATGTCACATCTAGGGCATTTGCTGTTGTGGGTAGTGCCCTTGGTGTCTCTTCATTAATACCATTTCTAAGGGCGGTTTGTAAGTCTAAGAAATCGTGGCAAGTGAGACATACTGGTGTTAAGATCGTTCAACAGATCGCCTCAATGATAGGTTGTGGTGTTTTGCCTCATCTTACTAGTTTGGTGGAGAGTATATCTTCAAATTTAACAGATGAACAGTTGTCTGTTCGTGTTATGACTGCTAATGCACTTGCTTCCTTAGCAGAGGCGGCATCGCCTTATGGTATAGAATCGTTTGAATGTGTATTGGAACCTCTGTGGAATGGGATCAAGAAACATAGAGGGAGATCTTTGGCTGCTTTCTTGAAATGTATTGGTTTTTTAATCCCTTTGATGGATCAGGAATATGCTAGTTACTATTCTAGAGAATTGTTTAAGATTGTTCTAAGGGAGTTCAAGTCGCCTGATGAGGATATGAAGCGTGTTGTTTTGAAGATTGTTCAACTTTGTGCTAAGACTGAAGGTATTGAGGTTAAAATATGGAAACGAGATTTAATTCCTGCCTTTTTCAAGAATTTCTGGCTTAGAAGGTTGGCCTTGGATAGAAGATCTGCTAAAGACGTTGTTGATACAACCGTCGTATTAGCTAAAAAAGTCGGTGTTGCTGATCTGACCGATCGGTTAATCAATATTGTTAAAGATGAGTCTGAACCTTTCAGAAGAATGGGTGTTGATGCTGTCGATAAAATTGCTCGTGAATTGGGTACAACTGGTCTTAATGAAAGAACACAGGAATTACTTGTTGATGCTTTATTGATCGCCTTTCAAGAACAGACAAAGACCGATATCGTTATTCTTAAAGGTGTTTCATCGGTAATTAATTCTTTGGACTCTCGTGTCAAATCATATTTAGACCCAATCATCACCACAATTCTTCATCGTCTAAAGAGCAAAACCCCGGAATTCAGAGAACAATCAGCAGATCTTTTAGCAAATATTTCACCAGTTTTCAAACCATGCGACGAATTGGACAAATTAAACAAATTGAATCAAATTTTGTACGAATCTCTTGGTGAGGTTTTCCCAGAAGTTCTGGGTTCCATTCTTTTCGCAATGAACAGCAACGTTAAGGTTATTGGAATCAAGGATATCCATCCACCAATCAATCAATTGCTTCCAACATTAACACCTATTTTACAAAACAAACATGAAAAAGTTCAAGAATCAGCCATTGATCTAATCGGTAACATTGCAGAAAAAGCTCCAGATTACGTGTCTCCAAAGGAATGGATGCGTATTTGTTTTGAATTATTAGAAATGTTAAAATCAACGAAACGTGGAATCAGACGCGCAGCAAATGAAGCCTTTGGATACATAGCCAAAGCAATCGGCCCACAGGAAGTCCTTGTTGCTTTACTTAACAATCTCAGAGTGCAAGAACGTCAATTGCGTGTCTGTAGTGCTGTTGCAATTGGTATTATTGCAGAGGTATGTTCACCTTTTACTGTGTTACCTGCTGTAATGAATGAATATAGAACTCCAGACGTCAATGTTCAGAACGGTGTGTTGAAAGCCATGACGTTTATGTTTGAGTATATTGGTGGGATATCTGCAGATTATATGTATGCAGTGACTCCTCTTTTAGAAGACGCTTTGACTGATAGAGATCAAGTTCATAGACAGACAGCCGCTACTGTGGTTAGACATTTGGCCTTGGGTTGTGTTGGAACGTCCAATGAGGATGTGTTTATCCATCTGCTGAACTTGTTGATTCCAAATATTTATGAAACTTCTCCTCATGTTATTAATCGGATCGTTGAAGGTCTTGTTGCTCTCAGTGTTGCCCTAGGTCCAGGAATGGTGTTGAACTATTTGTGGTGTGGGTTATTCCATCCTGCTAAAAAGGTTAGAGCGGCCTTTTGGAAGGTTTATAATGAGATCTATGTCATGAGTGTTGATTCAATGGTTCCTTATTATCCAAAGATCCAGTTCCCTTTAGAAAATGAGAAGGTCAACAAGAAGAATTACACGTTTGATCTTTTCGATGCTGTTATATAGATTTAAACTACGTTTTAATATATGATGCGTTATTATTATTATTATTATTATTATTATTATTATTATTATTATTATTATTATTATTATTAT
>JADIOT010002562.1:393-18728 GCA_018343995.1 Waltiozyma sp. UFMG-CM-Y6624
AAAAAAAAAAAAAAAAAAAAAAAAAACGTTAAACATCTCCTCCCCCCAGATCTTTATCTATTTTTGATGTTATTTCAGTTATCTTTTCTCTAATTCCATCCAATAATAAAAGAGTATTATAGTCCTTAATAATATTAATTTCCAACATTGTAAAAAAAAAAAACCAGTTCGCATATGTTTACCACGTTGTGAATTGATTTTTTGTCCAGGTGGTACTGATTTTTCTTTTTTTTTCTCAAAATCTCGGGGGAAAACTCGCGCTGAAGCGGAGCGGATTGGCAAATGAAAAACAAAAATTGATAAAAGGAAGGATTTTCATGCAATTCCTACGGATTTTAGAGCTATGCTAAATTTTTTTTGTTTTTTTTTTAGTTTATATTCATCATATTTACGGAAATCTCCGCTAGTTCACCACAAATCTTCTTAACCAAAAAAAAAAATAAAAAATAAAAATTGTCACATAGACACGCGGGGAAAATCCTGAAACGCGGGGTTCAGATCCCGATCATTTTTATTCCGGGGATTTTCGGAAAAACTAGATTAAAAATTAAAAATTCTTTTATTCACAAATCTCCGATTAATATATATATTATAAATAAAAAAAAAAAAAAAAAGAAAAAAATTTATCCGTAAACCGAATTAGTTAAGTTTATCCCATTTCTCTTGAAATTTGTGTAATTCTCTTAATCTATTCTGTTCAACATCCAACTCTCTAATATGTCTAACCCCTGAGAAATTGTACGGTTTTTCCTTTGTCATACAGAAATATTTTCTATCACCTTCTTCATCTTGATAATATGAACTAACCCAAGTCAAACGATGACATTTCTTTTTCATGAAATTGGTGATTTCTAATTCTTCAATGTATTCATATTTAGAATCATTACGACGTAAGATTAAATGACCATCTAATTCTAAAGTAAAATTTGAAATATGTGCGTTTTCAAAAATATCCTTATTTGATTTATCGAAATTTGGTACAATATCATCAGGTTCATCAACTGTAGTAAGTTTCAATACTGTTCCATCTCTGTAAAATCTCATATATCTAAAGTATGTAACCAATTTCAAAGGTGCATACATCGAAGTGTATCTTCCCCCTTCAGAGATATAGTTGACTCTAGAGATATAAATACCATTATATTTTAAATAAGGTCTATCGTTAAGCATCATTTCCCAGTTGAAGTCCCAATTTCTAACCATAAGTTCTTGATCAGGAGTGATTTCATTAAGTTCAATAGCAGAAGAAGCATAAATTTGTAAGGGGAAAATGGCCTTTGAGATCAAACGATAAGTTGAAGAAGTAAATGATAAAGATGCAATCTTTTTGCACGTGACTGAGAAGTTATAATGGGCATGTGGATCTGTAGTGATTAAAATGGAAATGATTTCTATAAGAATATCATCACTTAATAAATCCAATAACCAACAAGGTTCAAGAATTTCTAGTTCCTTTTCTTCTTCTTCTTCTGTAATGATCATTTCTTTTAATCCTTGTCTAATATGTAGAAGTTCCCTTTCTTTAGCATGTTGTTCGTGTTCATATTGAAGTTTCTTTCTATAAAGTCTTTCAACGTATTCATACATTTTAATAGCACGATCATAACAAAAAATGGCATCTTTCAGTTTCCCATGAGATTCCTTATACGCACCTTCTTCGTATAATTCCAATGATTTTACTTGTTTGTCTGTAAGAATGGTGGTGGAATTAAATTCCACCTGATCAATGGTATGTTCTACCTCAGTCATTTTGTTTAAGAAAAAAAAAATAGGGCTACAAAAATAAAAACTCTAATTAAAATTATTGAAACTTTTATTGTTTTTTTTTTTTTTCAATTAATTTGATGTGAAATTTTCCATTTGCCACAACTTTTCAAAAATTTTTTTTTTTTTTTTTTTTTTTTTTTTATCTACGCGCTTAATCAAAAATAAAACTTACACTTCGGGTATAAAAATCCCATATATGTGTGGCTCAGATGGAATTTTAAGTGAGAGTGAGAGAGAGGATTGTGTCACAATATAGCTTGACCGAAATATTAGAATAAATAACAATTAAAAGAGTAAATACACAAATAATAAGAATAATAATAATAATAATAATAATAATAATCAACACCAGAAGTTGTAGATTCTATAGTACAACGGCTTTGATTTCAAAGCTTCCTTTTCTTCAGCAATTTGTTGTTTCACAAAGTCCATGTCTTGGTCTGATCTACCAGTATCAAGATCAATGTCCTTACCACGAATGTAAAGCTTCAAAGATCTTGAGTAGATTTTATGACCAATGTAGAAGGCAATAACAACAACAGCAGATAAATAAGTTTCAAAGAAATCATAAGCGTTTGGAGTCCCACCAATTGGCCATAAAGCAACGTAGAATTGGACAATTAGAACAAGAACATTAACAAGGAACCCAAACCAAGAAGAATAAACACCACCATGAGCAACGAAGGATAATTCTTCATTGACATCTCTTCCTTGAACCTTCATGGCGTATCTAAATCTAATATGGGATAAACAAATGGAACCCCATGTGAAAATGGTGGATAACCCACATAGAGCAAACATCCAATTGAAAATAGTACCTTCCGCAGGAGAAGTAGCCAAATAACATAATAATCCAAAGATCATATTAACAGCAATTGAAATGATTGGTCTACCAGCCTTGTCAATGTAAGCCAATTGTCTTGGAGCAAACCCTTGACAAGCCAAAGATGTCAGAGTTCTAGAAGAGGCATAAACAGAAGAGTTACCAACAGAAAGAATGGAGATAAGAATAACGGCGTTGAAGACAGAAGGTAAACCACCAATACCCGCGTTGTTGATAGCAATGACGAATGCAGAAGCAGTGGCATCACTTGTGGCACCTAATCTTGGATCATTGTAAGGAACAATGAACCCAATAACAGTCAAAGAGACAATGTAGAACAAAGTGATTCTCCAAAAGACTTGTTTAGCAGCCTTTGGTAAAGCTCTTCTTGGATTCTTGGTTTCAGCAGCAGCCAAACCGACTAATTCGGTACCTGAGAAGGAAAAGGCAGCAGTGACGAAGATGGAACAAAGACCTTTAAACCCATTGGCAAAGGCACCTGGATCGTGCCAGTATTTAGCACCAATATAACCACCATGAGGACCACCACCACAGGCTAAAACAATACCCAAAATGACAAACCCAATAACAGCAATGACTTTAATAATGGAGAAGACAAATTCCGCTTCACCATAACCTTTAACACCAAACAAGTTTAAAAATAGAATCAACAAGTAGAAAATAGTAACCCAAACTGCACCACTAATCTCAGTGTTCCAGTATCTAATAGTAAGTGAGGCAGCCACCAATTCAACAGGAACAGAGATCAACCATAATAGAGCATAGTTCCAACCCATAGCGAACCCTAAAGAAGGATCAACAAAACGTGTAGTATAAACGTTGAAACCACCGTTAATTGGGAAACAAACAGCCATTTCACCCATGACTTGAACAGTACAATAAATCATGACCCCAACAATAGTCCAGCCAATCAACAAAGAAGCTGGACCACCACTAGCAAGAGCACCACCAGAACCAACGAATAAACCTGTACCAATGGCACCACCAATGGCAATCATTTGTAAATGTCTATTCTTAAGATCGGTACGAAGTGGAGAATTAGCAGTTGCAGCAATTGCTTTTTCCAAATCGTTCAAATCACCACTAGTTGTAGCTTCATCTAATGATGCTTGTTTGAAGGAATCGACAAATTTTCCCCATCTTGTTAATGGTTCTGAACTTAGTTCTGTATTGGAATTGGAGGTGGTAATTGTAGATACCTTATCTTCCGTGCTTTTAACGTCGATATCAGGTGTTGACATTTTTATAATAAAACGGACTCTATGGAGATTTTTATTTTTATTTTTTTATTTTTAACCCTTTTGTTTTTTTTTATAAAAATTTATTGGTAAATTCAAGAAGATATCTTGATCTTTTTATAAATTATTATTAATTTTTTTTTTTCATAGATCTGCTAAAACAATTTTTTTTTGTTTTCTTTTTTTTTTTTTCAAATTAATTTAAGCTCCATCGATCAACCAATTAATTTTTTTTTTTACATGCTTGCATCATGCGGCACGACTGTTAGGAAAATAAAATTAGGCTAGTTGGCTTAAAAATTGTGTGTTGCAAGACAACTTTGATCAAAAACTCTTTGAAAGCCACAAAACAAAAAAAAAACAGTCTTGAAAGCTTCAATATCCATAGGTTTATATGGTTCCAGTGTTTCAAAACTGACCAAATACATTTGCCTCGAATATTGATAAGGTATCGAAGGTCCATATACTGGTGCGGAGATGTTCTTCAATGCTTTAATTGTTAGGTTATTTGAGTCTAACCGGAGTCGTGAGTCATGCAAGGGCCGGTTAGGAACTTCTTCCTTTTTTTTTTTTGTGTGTGTGTGTGTGTGTGTGTGTGTGGCGGAAACGGTGGCGTGCCGGACCGGCCCAGACTTATTGTACCTACGTCAAAACTTGGCAGATATTTTTGTAAGTATTGTTAAACAATTTCTTTCTTTTTTCATTTACACAATAGGGACAACAATATTATTAAGCGGAACACTAGATCTCTGAGACCATCACCCCCAATCCTCTTACAAGAATCACTAAATGCTTTTTTTTTTCTTAACGAGATATTATATTTTTTATAACAACTTCTTGACTCTCCTAAGCCAAGATAAACAATGTATAAATAAGAAGCCACAACACACATAAAAAAATTTAAGGAAACCTCTGTCGCAAGAGGAGCCCCCAATGATACAATGTTAAGTACTCTTAAAAGACAAATCATAATTCATTAAAAAACTGTATATACACTTCAGTAAGATACATAAATGTACAACAAAACACATGTTCTGGTGAAAAAAAAAAAAAAACTACCAATATACTTTAACACTTCGTAAAATTGACCCTCTTAATAATTGTTACGAGAAGTTGGACCACCAGCAATCATACGACCATTATATCTTGGAAATGGGTCTCTATTTCCGTCGGCAATGATCTCTTCTCCTTCCTCTTCCTCTTCTTCAAATACTACAGATTTATTAACAGCCAACAAATGCTTGAACTGGGCAGCTGAATTTTGAGACATCGAGTGGGTGTTTGTAGAATGGCGTCTTTGTGGTTTGAGTGTTGGAGAAATGTTCTTTGAAGAACTGTTTAGGAAGTTTCTGTATGAATTCTTATCTAAAACTTGATTGAATCCACCACGATGATGAGGTGGAACGTAGACTTTCTTTTCTGAAGAAGATTCACTAGAATTCATTTGAACAGATGATGGTTTTTTCCCAGAGACACTCATGTTGGAATTGGATGAAACAGATGTAGATGGAGCTGTAGATATGTCTGAGTCCAAGGCATCTTCATCTTGAGATTTGGTGATTTCCAGCTTTCTGAAACTTGATCTCAAAGAAGGCTCATCAAGTACGAACAATTCATCGTCATCTGATTCAACAGATGGCAAGTTACCCTCATCATCATCATCTTCTTCTTCTTCATCCGAAATAATGGCTTCGTAATGATGATGTTGTTCTTCTTGATATCTGGCACGTAGGTTTGGTGGTACATACTTTCCAGAACTAAACGAGCTAGTCTTGCGTTGATTGATGGTTGATATAGAGTTTCTGGCTGTTGCTGTGTCTGAAGTAGAGTTATAGGAAGAAGTAGGTGAGATCATCTGAGATGAAACAGGCTTGGTCTGCAATTTCTGTTTGAATGGTGGAAGATATTTACCATCCATAGTATTGGAAGAACGACGCTGGTTGCTAGTATCTCCGAAATGAGTTTCAGCGTAAGATTGCCTTCTGTTCTTTCTGCGTTCTTCATCAAACTTCTCCATATAATGAGCAGACACTGAAGGCGGGGTGAAGTAGTCTTTTCTGTTGAACATCTCCTTTCTGAAATTCTGGAAATGGTTATTGATATGAGTGTTTGGTGTGTGCACCTCAAAGGACTTATCATGGTTTCTGTTATTGTTGATAGGAATGAACCTGGAAGGAGTCCCTGGACCGTGTTTGTTGACATGTGCCGATTGGTTGTGTGGTTGCTCCTTTGGCAATGGGCTGTAGCGACGATGATTGGCTAGAGGATCGTAGTGATTACGGCGACCAAAGCGATCGTTATTGATGTAGGACACCTTAATCTGTGGGATCCTTGGGGAAATTGAATCAACGATAATAGGTTGGGCATTCTTTCTTTGAGCAATTGCAGCCTTCAATTTCTCTTCAGTTTCTCTAGCAGCAGCAGCTTGTTGTTGTTTCTCTTCTTCTTCCTTTGCCCAAATTTCAATATCATCATCGATAGTCAAACTTTGTACCTTTAGTAACTCTTCCTTCAATTTCCCCAAGTCTCTGTTATCTGGATCCAAGGTCAAACAGTGTCTCAAGGCTGTGAACAAATCATTGGACATGGAAGAGAAGATGTCGAATAACGCCTCTCTGTTACTAGCAAAGTAGGCAAACGACTTGTCTGTCTGATTGGCAACATTGAATGGATTTTTTCTGAATACCAAGTTCAACAAGACAATACCGATAGACCAAATATCACATTTGGAAGAATCGTAAGTCTGAATGTTCCCTTCATCAAACAATTCAGGAGCCATATATCTCTCGCTACCAACCACGAAATCATCACAAAATCTCTCAGTAGTGGCTAAGCCCCAATCAGATAATCTGATCGTACCATTGGTGGCAATTAATACATTCTCAGGCTTGATGTCCCTATGGTAGATTCCTCTATCATGAGCGTATTCAACAGCATCGATCAATTGCACAGTGACATTGATAATATCTCTCGTTGTCTGTGGCCCAGTGTTGGATTGAATAGCTTCATACAAGTCACCACGCGAGCAATATTCTAAGATAATGAACGAGTCAAAGTAATCAACACAGTTTATAATATTGGGATGTTGACCCAACTGTTCATGAATGGCGATTTCATGCATGGCTTCCTCACAAACAACATCACGAGTAGAATAGCTGACCATAGACTTGGAACGACCTGTAGTTTGTCCTTGCTCCCTGAAGCTTTCCTTCGCTTGCTTAGGATCTTCCGGCATAGGATAGATGTATTTGACAGCAACTAGTTGACTTTTGGTGATATCTTTCGCAAGAGAGACGTAACCATATGCTCCTTCAGCGATATTTTCCAATTTTTGGTAACGACCATTAAGAAGACCCCCTTCATTGTAAATATCATAAGCTAATGAGTTGGACATGTTGATACGTTAAAGAATTTAATGATAGTTTTTTTTTTTTTGTTCTTTGTTTTTGGGTGTTTGTTTTGTTGAATTGGCGTAATAATATAGAGATATAACGATGCCTTTTTTTTGGATAAAAAATAAATCAGGAAAGAAAGATAAATGATGCAAAATTCAAAAAAAAAAGAAGAAATAGGGAATGCAGGAACTGTTTAAAGATAATAACAGAATGATAAGAAAGTTTGAAGGTTAAACCGAAATTGAGAAAGAAAATGACGTGAAAGGTTTTAACTTCTAATGATGTTGATATAATATTGTTGGGAAGTTACTTTGTAATAATTAAAGGCATGCAATATGGAGATGATCAAGAATAAGAAAATGCTGTAATAAATAAGGGTAATCAATAAGATGAAAATATGATGCTGGATAAGCGTTGGAGACACACTAGTTGCAGAGAAGAAACAGTGGTATAGTGAAGTTGAGAACGGAACGGACGTTGTTGGTTAAACAGTCTGCTATTCTATGTTGTTTTGAGGGTGTTCAAAAATCTGGTATATATATATATATATGTAACAACTGGACACAGACAGATAATGAAGAAAGAATATTCTTAATTCAATGAACGTTGTTATAATTGATCTTTGTTAAAGAGGTAATAATTAATGCTGTGATGGGGGCTTCCAAAATTAAACGATCAATATTGTTAGAACTAAGATTCTGCTGTGCTCTTTCGTTTGTTGGGTGCAAAAGTTTGTTGAACAGACGGGGCGGCAAAGTCTGAGTTTATTGTTGGTATGATAATAAAAAGTTATAAATTGAAGTAGATGATCAAACCAAGAACAAAATCAGGTGTGTGTGAAAGGGTGATTTTTAGGAAGCAAAGGTATATGTTTTTTTTTTATGAGTCAAAAGGGTTCAGAAGTAGTTTACTTATTTATTTAAAGATTTCGTTAATAATTCTTAGCGATTCTATGTTGTTTTAATTAAATCCCGCCATCGCAATACTGACTGTGGTTCCATGTGTGTGTGACTTGTTCCAAATGTTTCTTTTGTCAACATACAACAATTTCCTAATTCCGAAGCTGATGTAATCACCAGCTGAACATAGATCAGGTTCGAGATAGGTTTTGTGTGTGTGTGTGGCGGCGCCCCAACTGGAAATGTAAAAACACTTCAAAAGTTTGTGTGTGGGATTATAATTAAAAGTGTAAATGGTGTAAAAAAAAAAAGAGATATTACAGAAACTCCCTTAATAATGTCTAAACAAATAAATCCACTCACGGAAACAAAGACACAATTAGCATACCTCACAGAGTCCTTCATTGAACTTGGGATTCTTACACATGATTTCGAAGGTACAGACAATTCCCGTGATGGTCTTACGTTTAAATTGAATGAAATGATATCCCAATTACAACAAATACGAGCTGGATCAGATCAATTAAAGAATGTTCCCATACCTCTAGATGTTCTCAGGTACATCGAAGATGGTAGAAATCCTGATGTTTACACTAGAGAGTTTGTGGAGGCAACAAAAAGATCAAATCAGTATTTGAAGGGAAAAATGGAAGGGTTTGCATTATTGAGGAATGTACTAGCTCAAAAGATAGAAACTGAATTTCCTGAATTGAAAGATGTTGTTGAAGATATTAAAAAACGTACTGATTGATTGAATATTCATGATTTTGTGTAAATGATTTCCCCTTCCCATAGATATACATGTAATATCTTGATAATTTTATATCTGCAAAATTAAAGGATGAAATACTAAGGTTTAAATAGGTTAACCTTGAGGTTGACAAAAAAAATTAATCCAGATAAGGATTGACCAGTGATATATAAGTTTTGTGTATATCTCTTATCGTTGCACGTGACCATCCGAGTTTTTAATTCACGCTAAAAAATGGCAGAATAGATATTATGTCAGCCAAAATCTCAGGAATTCTGCTGCTTCAGCTTCGAATCTGTTGCGTCGAGTGAGAGAGAGAGAGGCAACGAAATACTACAAGAGATAACATATAACAATGTACGGAAGCAGCCCGTAAACATCAAAATAAAGTGTTGAAACATATCTATTGTATTATCATCAACCAGAAACTCAATTCCTCTCTCTATCATCTACCATGTCTTTATCAGATAGAGAACTTTATGAACTTAACAAAACCGCCGTTACAGAGGGGTTCAAAATTAAACCACGTCTAAACTATAACACCGTTGGTGGTGTCAATGGTCCATTGGTCATCTTAGAGAACGTCAAGTTCCCACGTTTTAATGAAATTGTCAACTTAACCTTGCCAGATGGGACTGTGCGTGCTGGTCAAGTCTTAGAAGTCAGAGGTACCCGTGCCATTGTCCAAGTCTTTGAAGGTACTTCCGGTATTGATGTTAAGAAAACTCGTGTTGAATTTACCGGTGAAAATTTGAAGATCCCAGTTTCTGAAGACACCTTAGGTAGAGTGTTTGATGGTTCTGGTAGACCAATCGACAAAGGTCCACAAGTCTTTGCCGAGGATTACTTGGACATCAACGGTTCTCCAATCAACCCATTCGCTCGTATTTATCCAGAAGAAATGATCTCCACTGGTATTTCTGCTATTGATACCATGAATTCCATCGCTAGAGGTCAGAAGATCCCAATTTTCTCTGCTTCTGGTCTTCCACACAATGAAATTGCTGCTCAGATCTGTAGACAGGCCGGTTTAGTTAGACCAACTAAAGATGTTCATGATGGTCATGAGGAAAATTTCTCTATTGTTTTCGCTGCCATGGGTGTCAATTTGGAAACTGCTCGTTTCTTCCAACGTGATTTTGAAGAAAACGGGTCCTTAGAAAGAACTTCCTTATTCTTGAACTTGGCCAACGATCCAACTATTGAAAGAATCATCACTCCAAGATTGGCATTGACCACTGCCGAATACTTGGCTTATCAAACCGAACGTCACGTCTTGACCATTTTGACCGATATGTCCTCATACGCTGATGCCTTACGTGAAGTCTCAGCTGCCAGAGAAGAAGTTCCAGGTAGAAGAGGTTACCCAGGTTACATGTACACAGATTTGTCCACCATTTACGAACGTGCTGGTCGTGTTGAAGGACGTAACGGTTCCATCACCCAAATTCCTATCTTAACTATGCCTAACGATGATATTACACATCCAATTCCAGATTTGACTGGGTACATTACAGAAGGTCAAATCTCTATTGACAGACAATTGGACAACAGAGGTATCTACCCACCAATTAACGTTCTTCCATCTTTGTCCAGACTAATGAAGTCTGCTATTGGTGAAGGTATGACCCGTAAGGACCACGGTGATGTTTCTAACCAACTTTACGCCAAGTATGCCATTGGTCGTGATGCTGCTGCCATGAAGGCTGTTGTTGGTGAAGAAGCCTTGTCAAATGAAGACAAATTGTCCTTAGAATTCTTGGAAAAGTTTGAAAAAACCTTCATCCAACAAGGTGCTTATGAAAATAGAAGTATTTTCGAATCCTTGGACCAAGCTTGGGACTTGTTAAGAATCTATCCAAAGGAAATGTTGAACAGAATCTCTCCTAAACTATTGGACGAATTCTACGACAGAGGTGCTGCTGATTATGAAAATGAAGAATTGGCTCAAGATCTTGCTGAAGAAAGAAGAATTGAAGAAAATTTAATTGATAACTAGATTTGTATCCACAGGGGGAGTTTGATGTTCTAAAACTCGTTCTTTTTTGTATAGTTTATAAGTTTATCTTGTCTTAATTTTCCTTTTCCTTTTTTCTTTTCATAGATATTAAAGCATGTATTTTGTACCAATTTGTAATGGTGCACATTTGTAGATATAATAACAATGAAATAAAATATTTTTTTTTTCTTAATTTACACCTTGTTAGACTTTTTAATACATGTGTATTGTCTAATTTCGACTTGACCTATAAATAATATATAACCTATATGAGTTGGTGTATCTTGAGAATAGAGATCTAAGCCCTATTTATGCCAGTGAAGATTGCTACGCTGTATTCTAGAATATGATAACACAACTGATCTAGAATAGATTAGCAATAATATCACGTGACACGATATAGGACTATGATCTATAACACACCTAGTATAAAAAGAAAAAAATATATTCAATCAAAGTCCACTTCCACACCATCAACGATAAGGGTTTGTAATCCAGTAGCGTTGAACCCCAAATCCTCAAGCGAACTAACATCGGAATATCCAGCCACCTTTAGGGTAGTGATATGATCAAATTCATCATAAACACCAAAGGAAGACAGAACATTTAAAAGATCTTGTTGAAGATCAGATGTCAAATCATGTGTACCAATGAATGATAAAGTGTGTAAACTTGTACAGGTGTGACAGAATTGAGCAAAGGAAAAATCTAAAGGACGAATATCCGTTCTCATTATCAATTCTTCCAAATTTGGGAATAATTCTATAGGGTAAGGTAATTCTCCAGAAGTAACAGACAGTTCCAATTTCTTTATCTTAGGTAAGATCAAATCATTCAAAGAGTTACTATCTTCAAGTGTATGTAATACAAGATTTTCAAGATTTGGATGGATTAAAGGAAGGGTAAGAATTAATTCAACGGATTTCACTATGACTTTTGGTATTTGTGACACAAACTTTAATGTTTCATCATCAATAGTGAAATTGTCGATTGAATCAATATCAAAATTACCATATAAAATCAATAATGGAATGGGATTAGAAATCTGGATATTTTCCAGTTTTGGAATTGGCCCATTTAATTTCAAACCTAGTAATTCCAATTCAGGAGTTTTGACGTTTGATATTTCCAATTGATCTGGTAAGAATTCATCATCAGATTCATCATCATCAGATTCGTCAGTTATAAGCATTGAAGGGTGTTCAATTCTCAATTCTTTCAATTCGGGGAAATTAATATTGCTAACAGTTTCAAATCCTTGAATATTAAGAATCTTAACAGTCTTATGGGTGATATTAGACAAATTTTTTGTTTTGTATCCACTGTCTATTGTCAAATCTCTAATATTTGGTGCGATCTTCATGAAGAAATCAACTAATTGAGGATCACAGTACACCAAACGTAGATCTAACAATTTGCGAAAAGGAAAAGAATTTTCAATTTTACATCGATTGGCTTTTATAGTACAATTATTCATCATTAAAGATTTCAAATTCGTATCGTCAATAAATGGAATTAAGCGTCCTATATCTTCGTTTCTAAGCAAGACAGTGACAAGACCAGTGATATAAAAAGACTCATGTTTTAAACATAGATAATCCATCAACCGATTACCTAAGGAAACAAAACAATCTTCTCCAACTGAAGAGAAATCATAATAGCAAGCTTTATGAAATTTAATTGGTAAATTGAAAGGAAATATACTTAGTTCTGAACGTGAAGAATCCTTTAAAATATCAAAATAGATGAATTTGAAATTTTCTAAAGATTTAAGTATTCTTTCGTTTGATGATTTTTGATCATCAGGAAGTTGCACAGGATCATACAACATCGATGGATAAAATATATCTGTTTGAAATTGAACATCACTGTATTTCATACTAAGTTTAGAAGGCAATTTATGATCCTTGATTACAAATAAAGATGATTGTAAAAGGTATCTTAATTCTTTGATCTCAAGAAGTGTAGGAAGTAATGAAACATTACAAGCCTGTAAAATTCTTATTTGAATTTCTGAAGGAAGTGTAATGAAACTTAAAGGGGTTATAAGGTGATTGGATGTCATTGGTATTTTCTTGCTTTCAATTGCTCAATTAAAAATAATTATAGGATCTTTTATAAATTAATTAGCTTTTACCAAAATACAATTTTTTTTTTGATTCCTGGTTTTCTTTCGGTTTTTTTTTTTTTTTTTTTTTTTTTTTTTTTTTTTTTAAATTTTAATTTTTTTTTTTTTTTTTTTTTTTTTTTTTTTTTTTTTTTTTTTTTTTTTTTTTTTTTTTTTTTTTTTTTTTTTTCTAAAATAAAAAATAAGATATATAATTCCTGATAAATATTATCCTTAAAACGGCAATTTTTCCAGATTATATCTCATTTTTCGTTTCTTAACATAAACATTAAATATTTAATATACAGACTTTCAATTTATTATTTAAATATATTTTGAAAGAATCCTTATATATGAGAACTTCTAAATTATGCACAAGGACCACGTACTATTTTTATTTCCATGACTTTTTATTTTGAAAATCTGTGAATCACGTGATATGGATAATAGAATAAATCTTAATGCAAGAAGAAGAAGATAACTGTTTGCCACCAATATTATCAACTCAAAAAAAAAAAAACCTAATTATTGGTTTAAATAGGAATAATTCAATTGGTATACAAGGGGGGTTTTTTTTTATTGATTCCATTCTCATAATATTCCCCCCAAAAAAAAAAAAAAAAAAACAGAAAACTAGTCTAAAATGTCTCAACTTTGGACGTTACAAACGGATCCAAATTCTTATCCATCACCTCCACAACCGCCAACATTAACTTCTCAGATATGTCTATCTTCCCAACAATCACTTCGTGAATTCCTCACATTATCAAGACATGCTACAGACGATGTTCTTAAACAGCGTTTGAACTCCAGATTTAATGATGAGAGATTAAGAACTAAGGAAGAAATATGTAAAGATGTCATAAATGAGTATCGTAAGGTATGGAAACAAAGAAATGATATTATTACATATTGTGACATTCAGGCAAAGAAACAACGTTCTGCTTTAGAGAATGATAAGATACCTGTTGAAAATGATAAGGACCAACTTATGATAACTAATGAGGAACTTAGACATAATCCCTATGCTTTAAAGGATATTCAAGCTGTTAAAGAGCAAAGATTTGCAAAATTGGAATTATTAGAAAATTGGTTACGTAATGAAACCTTTGTGGAAAAAATTGTCATGAAAAGATCTTTAGATATTTTTAAAAGAAACTGTGGTGAAGATTGTGTTTGAAATTTTTTGTTTTTTTTTTTCATCATATATTGCAAAATTGTACATAGTTTTTATTAAATATAAATTTATTTTGAATTAAACTTCACTTAACTTCCAACTACCATAATGTTTATGATGGATTAAACCGCCATAATTATCCTTGGCTACGGAATTAAAATATTTCTCTGGTAAAATCATCACATCGTCATCAATAATAATTGGTTCCTTGATCTTTGTGAGCATTTCCCAACCAATATTTTCATTATTAAACTTGTCAAGTTTCATACTATGCTTAGTATCTTTAGGTTCAGGGAATCTCAAATTGTTGAAAATCTCTTCTGCATTATTTGGGTTCACAATAGTTGGATCTTGAAGAGAGTTCAAGTATTCATAAACAACATCTGTGAAAAGACCTGGTCCTGTAAGTTCCGTAATGGCTTCATAATAATCATGTGGTTTTAGTTTATTAAGGTCGAATTCGGTTCCATCTTGAATCGTCAAGACAAAAGGATTCTTACGGTCATAGGCACTCTTAAATTTCTTGATGATTTTGATGATCATACGTTTCAAAATGGGATGGTTTCTCTTGAATTGCATCGTCCATTGACACAACTGAACCCGACGTGCGAAAACACCTTTCCAGGATTCACAATCACATTCACCTTCAATACCAATTAAAGCACCGATTTGTGGTTTCCCAACAGTAGGCCATTCTCTAAGTGGTTTCAAACTGTTGGTATCAATATCAGAATAAATACCTCCTTCTTTTAAAAGTACAAGATATTTAAAAAAATTATACTTGAAAATGTTCTTAGGCATTTTGTTCCAAATTTCTAAAATCTCAGGGAATAACAGTGCATATTCCTTCAAAACATATCTGTACATGAGTCTATCATTGAACAGAATATGATTATAATTATCCTCTTTTAGATTTGCCTCGGTCTTCCAAGAACGAAGATAACTCTGAATATCTTTACCCAACAAATACCATTCTTTAAACTTGTGATTCTGTAAGATTTTCTTCTCCATGACAATATCCTTAGAATATGGAAAGAAAATTTCAAGACGTTCTTCAAGATTTAATGAATGAAGTTCTTCAATATCTTCTGAAGAAAATGGATACTTGGTTGGATTATCATCTGCTGTGAACTTGAACAAACCATCGCTGTAAAAGAACCTTTCTGTATCCTTTGGTTGAATGGTTCCACTAGAAGAAGACGAACTTGAGGAACCTGAGGAAGAATAAAAAGAATTGGTATTGGATGGGAAGACAAAGAGAAAGATTAAACATAAGGAACAAATGACGAGGATAATGTTCTTACGGGTTATCTGTTTTAATGATAGTTTCTTCCATTGAAGTGAAAGTGTAGATGTGCTTGGTTTGTCGTGTAGCATTGTCTTAAAATCAACTCTAACCACACGTAAGTTAGTCGATATAATTTTTCAAGTTCCACGCTGTCAAAATTGGGTTTGGTCCTATCGATAAACACATTCTTTTTCAAAATAAATACACTTGAGTTTCCCCCCAAAGGTTTTCAAAAGAAGCAAGCATTGAATTCTTCTGCATGTCGGTTAATATCCAATAAATTTTTTTAAAAAAAAAACATTAGTTGGCTAGTAGGGGGGCTTATAACTTTTATAATTTATACCCCTTGTACATTAGACCTTGTACATTGTTTATGTCATATAATGTAAACAGAGGGGTACTACTACTATTATTTACTACTGGGAGTTATGACGTACTATGATTACATCAGGACACCAAAAAGGTCAGTGTGTGGAACCTGGTTATGGTAAACACTTGTTTTTGCCAAATATCCGTTCATAACTTCTCTACCTGTTTAATTTCTCTATAAAAAAATCCAAAAGAAGAAAACCAAGTGTAATTAAATAGCGAAATTAATTCAAGAGAGAGAGAGAGAGAGAGAGAGAGCATTGTCGAAGAACCTCAATTAATTCTAATAATCACAACTTGTAAAATTTTATATATTAACTGTAAAAAAAATTATCCTTATGGTCACGTGATCAAAAACGATCTTATTAGCCGCCGCATTTGGAATATGAAGATTTTAAGATACTTGAAAATACAAATTGTTTAGCGCATAATAACTTATAAATAAGAAACTTTAACAATTTAAATTAATTTCTTGCATATGTCTGTTTTTAGAATAATAAAAATAAAAAAATAAAAAAATAAAAAAATAAAAATTGATAATAGAGAATAGAGGACCATGTTAAAAACCTTTAAGACATACCCAAAAGGCAAAGGTGTAATTCTACCTCTTTACAAAGACTCTGTACATTTAATCCGTAAATTTTCAAGTAAACAACTCACAAACAAAGTAGCAATAATAGGAACTGGACCATCAGCTTTCTATACAGCACATTCTTTACTCCGTTACGAACCAAATCTACAGATCACCTTCTTTGAGAAACTTCCAACTCCATTTGGACTTTCAAGATATGGTGTTGCTCCAGATCATGCAGAAGTGAAATCATGTGAAGAAATATTAGAAGAATTGTCAAGAAAAATTGAAAATGTCAAGATATTAACCAATGTGGAAATAGGCAAGGATATCAGTATCAAAGAATTAAGTTCTTCTTTCCATTCAATTGTGTTTGCTTATGGAACAGCAGAGGAAGTTCAATTAAATGTCCCTGGTGAAAGGGAAGGTCATTCAAATGGTTTGGTGTTTACTTCTAGAGAATTTGTTGATTGGTACAATGGGAATCCTTTATGGGATCAGAAAAAACGTGTGGATCTATCCCAAGTGGAAGACGTTACAATTATTGGGAATGGGAATGTCGCTATGGATATTGCCAGACTGTTGTTATCTCCAGTTGAACATTTGACAGCCACTGATATTATGTGTCGAGCTGTTGTTGGGTTGAAGAAAAGTAACGTTAAAAGAGTCAATATCGTTGCTAGAAGAGGTCTTTTGGAATCGGCATTTGCTACTAAGGAGCTTAGAGAGTTGATTCAGTTGGAACAATATGGTGTCAAATTTGAAGGTGTTAAAGGACAAGATTTGACAAAGATTCAAGTGCTTGCTAAGAAGGCAGAAAGAGTTTTAAAGAGGAAAATTGAGACCATTTCCAATAGTTTAAAGCCATTGAATGAAAGAAAACTGAAATATCAAGTCTCAGAGAATTTTGAAAAATTTTGGAACTTACAATATTTAAAATCCCCAACAGGTTTCCAATTCAAAGATAATGATAGTAAGATCCAAATAGAATTTACTGAAAATGAAATAGAACCTTCAGGAAAAGTTATCAATACACAAAACAAACATACACAAACCACAGATCTTGTCATAACATCACTTGGTTACAAATCAACACCGTTAGAAGACTTCCAAGATAATTTAATTTCTTTCAACAAAGGTACAATCACCACTAATGGTTCATATAAGATCCAAAGTTGTGTAACTAATGAGGTTATAAAGGGACTGTATGCTACCGGATGGCTTACCAAAGAATCTAAGGGTCCTATTTTAAACCAAGTTGGATCAGGTATGTCCCTCGCTCAGATTATTATTGATGATTTAAAATCTGGTGTGTCTTTAAATCCTACTGATGAATTACAAGGATTGGATAAGTATTCAGATTGGAATGATTGGAAGAAATTAGATCAGTTTGAGAAAGATGTTGGTAAAAAGTTGGGGAAATTGAGATTTAAGCTTCAAGATTTACAAATCATGAAGAAAGTTGTTGAAACAGTCAGTGAGGAAAAGTTGGAGACTTTGAAGAAGGAGATCGTTGAGAAATTTAAATGAATAGAAATCAATTATGATAGATACTTTGTTAATAATATATTTTATTAATTACTTGTAAATAATACTGTTAAATAGTTTCAATTACTCTTTTTGAATATTCATAACTGTATGTATATGTATATATATATATATATATATTTTTTTTGATCAACTTTAGATTCATAATAATTGAAAACATGGCAAGAGACAAAATCCCACCATAATTTCTCTTACACATCCCCACCACACACACCTTCTAAATTTATGGATAGCACAGCATCCTTTTAAACAATTTAATGATGTTCACCGTTCTTGTGGTGTCTCAAGTGGAAGTAGTATTCTAAAGAGTAACCGAAAACCAAAATGAAAGCAGCTAAGTGTAATAATGGCTTACCAGTAGCATTGTCACCATTGAAGAAAG
>JADIOT010002564.1:9328-20423 GCA_018343995.1 Waltiozyma sp. UFMG-CM-Y6624
GAATTTTACACGCATAAACTATGGTGGACATTCCCAAAATTACCCATGCGATATTTTTCTATACGAGCCCGTTTCTTTGTTTCTGGCAGAGCGTGCGTTTTTTCTTCTCAAAAAAAAAAAAAAAAAGAGATGTTTACAACTTTGTACCGTAAACAAAAAAATAATCAAGAAATTTGTAAAACCTGAAGTGTTTCTGAAACACACATACCTCAGTTAAACTCTTCTTTATATATAAGATACAACTAGTGAAAAATCCAGAACAAAAATGACCCAATCATATGCCGAATTAGTTGAAAGCTTAACAGCTGAAAAGATTCTTCAAAAGTTCCCAGAAGTGATAAAATTATCTCAAACCACTGGTGCTGCTTCCAAATCCGGTTCAGCCAGTGCCAACGATGAAGAATTCCAAGGTCATGATGAAGAGCAAATTAGATTAATGGAAGAATTATGCATAGTTACGGATATCAATGACACACCAGTCGGTGCCGGTACCAAGAAGTTATGTCACATTATGGATAACATTGAACAAGGTTTATTACATAGAGCTTTCTCTGTCTTCTTATTCAATGACGAAGGGAAGTTATTATTACAACAAAGAGCCACTGAAAAAATCACATTCGCAGACATGTGGACCAATACTTGTTGTTCTCATCCATTAGCTGTCAAGTCTGAAATGGGTATTCCTGGTGATTTACCAAGTTATGTTCAAGGTGCCAGAGTTGCTGCTCAAAGAAAATTAGAACAAGAACTGGGTATTGAAGCCAAATATGTTCCATTGGATGATTTTAAATTCTTAACTAGAATTCATTACAAAGCTCCAAGTAATGGTATTTGGGGTGAACATGAAATCGATTACATCTTCATCATCAAGGCCAACCCTGTCATGGTTGCTAATCCTAATGAAGTTAGAGACCTAAAGTATGTTAGTGCTGCAGAATTGAAGGAAATGTTCAACGATCCAGAATTAGTCTTTACTCCTTGGTTCAAGTTGATTTGTGAAAACTACCTTTTCGAGTGGTGGGAACAATTGGATAACTTGGATGCTGTTAAGCATGAAAACGAAATTGACCGTTTGATTTAATACAGTTCCAGTCTTTAATTTTTAATTTATTTATCCAACATATTCTTTCTCACTTATATTTGTTTATTTCTTCTTCTTTTTTTTTTTGTCCTTTTTCTTTTTCTCTTTTTATGGTTGTTGTCCTAACATCCTAAAATATAATAATATTAAATAGGTCCTTTCATATTCCAGATATTTTTATCCATAGTTCACTTCTAAACTATAGATATTAAATATGTATATTAAATTAATCCTTAGTGAAACATTATGATAATTTAAGCTCAAGTCACGTGTCAAAGTCGTAAGAGAATAGTTGGCATAGAATTTTGAATTTTAGAAAACAACTTTCGCGCGCGCAGACATTGAACATCGTCCAAAACTGAAAAATATCTTTGTTGCATTGATCTCTTCAATTCTATATAGATCATTACTTAGGTGTGATTGTAATATAAAACTAAGAAAAAAAAAACTAAAAAAAGAGTTGTATCTTTAACATAGTATGTTCATTCATCATTTTAGAATAACCATTATTGTTTGACCGTCAACTCTGGCTAGAACTTTCGCATTGCTAGATCTCTCATTAGAGGGTTACGTGTCCGTTGTCAAAGTATAAATCACTAACAAAATTCTATATAACCCCAGAACTGTTCAAAATGTCCAATAACAAGAACTACGACCACTTCGACAGAGAAGAACAAGATGAATTCCGTGTTCAAAAGCGTTTCATCAAGGGGCCAGATACTCAAGCCCGTAATGAAAAGCTTGGTCAATTAGATGCTCAATTGAAGCAAAAAGACATGCAATTAGCCGAAGTCAATGCTTTGATCAACAAGAACGTCACTGATCCAAAGGTCCAAGCCCAAAGAAAGGAATTGATTGCTGAATTAGGGGAATTGAAAAAGACCCAAGGTGACTTGAAGAACAAGAGAGAAATCATCAATGCTAAGGTTAAGGAAATCGATGGTCAATTAAAGAGAAAGATCGCCGAAATTTCCTCCATTACTTCCAAGCACACTTTCAAGACTGTTGCTGATATTGATGCTAAGATCTCCAAGTCTGAAGACTTGATCTCCTCCGGTGACTTGTCCTTAGTTGAAGAACGTCGTTTAGTCAAGGAAATCTCCTCTTTGAGAAAGGTTAGAAAGGATTTCGGCTCCTTAGAAGTCCAACAAAAGTCTATTGATAACGACAAGGCCAAGATTGCTGAATTAAAGCAAGAATTATCCGGTTTAAACTCCAGAGAAGTCTCTGCCAAATTCGAGTCTATCCAAAAGCAATTAGACGAGTTGACTTTATCCAACAAATCCATCTCTGAAAAGAGAAACAGTTTATTCGACAGACGTACCGCCATCCATGCTGAAAAAGATGTCATTTACAAGGAAATCAGAGCCATCAGAGCTGCCTATGATGATCAATACAAGAAGTTCAAGCAAGCTTTGATTGATGAAAAGCAAAGAGTCATCGATGAAGAAAAGAACTTAAGACAAACCAAAGCTAAGACTGAAAGAAAATCGAAATTAGAAAAAGAATTAGCCGAAGCTTCTCAACCTGCTTTCGAATATGAAATTGATACCATTCACACCTTGTTACACTACTTTGATCCATCTTACGTCAAGCCAATCAAGACCATTGCCTTCAACGCTGGCACTTTAACCAATGAAAGAAAGGGTAGAGTCATTGAACAAATCTCTTCTGACCAAATCATTTCTAAGCAAAATTTCAACTTTGTTCAAGGTACCAACTTCAATAAGTCAAAGAAGGGTGGTAAGAAGAATGCTGCTAAGAAGTTCACTTTGGAACCAGATGTGATTGTTTCATTGGGTGATTTACAAATCGACTTACCAGTCTCCAAAGAAAACACCGCTTCTACTATTGAGGAATTAAAGACTAAGTTGGATGCTTATGTCAAGTCTCAAGACGAAGTCACAAAGAAGAACATCGAAATCGCAAAGGGTAAGATTGCCAAGATGGAAGCTCAATGGGCCAAGGAAGATGCTGAAGAAGCTGCTAAGTTAGAAGCTGAAAAGGCTGAGGAAGAAAAAGTTGAAGACGAAGAATAAACCTCCTTTTTTTTGCTTATCTCTCTTCAATTCTTGATTTTGCTATTTAAAAAGATATGTCAATATGTGCAACATCATAGCATAAGTACAATATGTAATATATATACAAGAAAGTTTTATATGTATTGAAAATGTAATCAAGCAGTAGATAGATTTGTTAAAAATTCATCCAAAACTTCAGATATTTAGACTCAATATTATGTGTCGTATTTGATGAAAAAAATTGCTGTGAACTCTAAAGGTCCATTTGATTACTTTAAGGTCCATTCAAATTAAGTTTGTTGAAATTATTAAATAAGATGCCAGATGTTGGCTTATTTATAAAATTATATTTCATCATTCAAAACTACCTTTCAACCACGTCCACTCCAAGGTATACTTACTAAATGCAAAAAAAAAATGACGGAGTTGAGCTCAGACGCCATGAGCTTGAATTAATTGATTACTTAGAGGCATAAAGAGATATTTTGTGTCACCTTCTAGACGTCTTACACGATCAAGAATGGTAAGACAAAAGCAGCTACAGCACCACCAATACCAACCAACTTATCAGCGGTACCTTCGAATAAAGAAACTTCTGGACTAGAAGTAGTACCCTTGGTGGTGTAAATTGATTCGCTGACAACGGTGGACCCTGTAGAATCAGTACTAGTAATCTTGGAAGTTACTTTCAAAGTAACATCACCAGTTGTAATAGCAGTACTAGTAGTAGCAGTTCCTATATCTGGGGAATCGGTAGTCTTGTTCGTGATATCCCTGGAGGAAGCCTTGATAACTGTAGTGGTAACTGGAACCTTGGTGCACATATTGTCAGAGCAAGACGTAATGGTGATAACAGTAGTTAGAACATCTGAAACTGTGGCAGCAGATGTAGTCAATGGACAGTATGTGGTATACACTGTTTCAATACCATGAGCAGTAGTGGTGATAACGGTAACACCTGTGGTCACTGGAACTTTAGTACAGATACTATCGGAACAAGAGGTGATGGTAATGACTGTGGATGATTGTTTGGTAACTATGGCGGTTGAGGTTGACTCAGTTGAAGAAATTAAAGTAGAAGATGAATCAGAGGACATGGAAGAGCTACTTGATGAAGAAACATCAGAATTCACAACGGAGGAAGTAGAAGAAGAAGATTCTGAGACAGAGGAGACAGCACTAGAGGAAGAAACCACCGATGAAGGCTCATTTGAAACAGAGGCTGAAACTGAAACTGAAGATGATGAAACTGAAGATGAAACAGTTTCGGAAACTGAAGAAGAGCTTGTGAATGAATTTGTTTCCGATGAAGCAGCAATAGAAGAAGAAGCACTTGAGGATAAGCCAGAGGAAGTGTTCACGGAAGTAGCTGTGGCCACAAGGGTTAGCGTGGAGATATCTCTTTTATCAAAAGAGATAGCTCTCGTTTTGTAAAACACTACAGAAGCCGTGGCAACAATCGCACCTGTATGGGTTGGTGCAGTTGTAACAGAAGCAATAACTTCCAAGTTTGAAGAAGCAGATTTACTAAATCGTAAAGCAATCGCACTCAAGAAGGACTCAGCAGCTGCTGGGGTAACTCTAGTACCATCGATGGATTCGGTATGACTGACAAAGGACAAACCTGAACCAATCATCACAACTTCAATCTCATCCCATTGACTCAACGCAGCTGGAACATCAAGATCAAAAGACGCTGAGCCGTCTGACGCCAAAACACCAGTGAATTGTGCCGCGAGAGAAGAAGAAAGAGTGCTGCTGATAGAAGAACTTGTTGAGGATGTAAATAAAGAAGATTCAGATGACATGGAAGAGCTGCTGGATGAAGAAACATCAGAATTCACAACGGAGGAAGTAGAAGAAGAAGATTCTGAGACAGAGGAGACAGCACTAGAGGAAGAAACCACCGATGAAGGCTCATTTGAAACAGAGGCTGAAACTGAAACTGAAGATGATAAAACTGAAGATGAAACAGTTTCGGAAACTGAAGAAGAGCTTGTGAATGAATTTGTTTCCGATGAAGCAGCAATAGAAGAAGAAGCACTTGAGGATAAGCCAGAGGAAGTGTTCACGGAAGTAGCTGTGGCCACAAGGGTTAGCGTGGAGATATCTCTTTTATCAAAAGAGATAGCTCTCGTTTTGTAAAACACTACAGAAGCCGTGGCAACAATCGCACCTGTATGGGTCGGTGCAGTTGTAACAGAAGCAACAGCTTCCAAGTTTGAAGAAGCAGACTTACCAATTAACAAAGCAATCCCATTAATCAAAGAAGCAGTAGCAACTGGCGTAACTCTAGTACCATCGATGAATTCGGTATGACTGACAACTGACAAACCTGAACCAATCATCACAACTTCAATCTCATCCCATGGACTCAACGCAGCTGGAACATCAAGATCAAAAGACGCTGAGCCGTCTGACGCCAAAACACCAGTGAATTGTGCCGCGAGAGAAGAAGAAAGAGTGCTGCTGATAGAAGAACTTGTTGAGGATGTAAATAAAGAAGATTCAGATGACATGGAAGAGCTGCTGGATGAAGAAACATCAGAATTCACAACGGAGGAAGTAGAAGAAGAAGATTCTGAGACAGAGGAAACAGCACTAGAGGAAGAAACCACCGATGAAGGCTCATTTGAAACAGAGGCTGAAACTGAAACTGAAGATGATGAAACTGAAGATGAAACTGAAGATGAAACTGAAGATGAAACTGAAGATGAAACCGACATGGAAGCAGAATTTGAAGCACTTTCGGAAATTGAAGAAGAGCCTGTGAATGAATTTGTTTCCAATGAAGCAGTAAAAGAGGAAGCGGTACTTGAGGATAGACCAGAAGAATAGTCTACGGAAGTAGCTGTGGCTACAAGGGTTAACATAGAGAGATCTCTTTTCGTAATAGCCGCAAACCCTGTTTTGGAGAAGGCTATAACTGCAGTGGCAACAACCGCACCAGTATGGGTTGGTGCAGTTGTAACAGAAGCAATAACTTCCAAGTTTGAAGAAGCAGATTTACTAAATCGTAAAGCAATCGCACTCAAGAAGGACTCAGCAGCTGCTGGGGTAACTCTAGTACCATCGATGGATTCGGTATGACTGACAAAGGACAAACCTGAACCAATCATCACAACTTCAATCTCATCCCATGGACTCAACGCAGCTGGAACATCAAGATCAAAAGACGCTGAGCCGTCTGAGGCTAAAACACCAGTGAATTGTGCCGCGAGAGAAGAAGAAGAAATACTACTGGAAGACGAAATTGATTGGCTTGACGATTCGGAAGAAGTTGAATCACTAGACGACACTGAAACTGAGGTAGAAGAAGAGGAAGACGCGATAGATGATGAAGAGATATTAGATGTTAGGACTGAGGCTGATGCTGATGTAGATGTGGAAGTACTGCTAGAAAGCGAGGTTGAAATAAAACTCCGTGAAGTAGATATAGCAGTAGCTGTTAGTTTGAATGTTTGGGGACTACCTGGTTTATTGATGAAGATATATGCATTACCGACCGCACTAGCACTAGCAGGAACACGACGGGTAAATGTAGCGGCTACTTCTAAGTTAGTGGAGGGGACTTGAGAAACAACCATAAAAAGTGCAGTTGATTGAGGAGACGCAATGTTAGGAGTGATTGTAGTACCATCTATACTTTGAGCAAATTTACGCATTCCAGCGTTTGCGTCAAGGACATAAAGAAGAAGACGAGCCTCAAACCATGGTCCTAAGGCAGCTGGAACATCAACATCGAAAAAAAAGGACCCATCATCATCAAAAGCACCGGTAAAAGTTGGAGTAAGAGTGCTGGTAGTGGTGGCAGCAGTGGTGAAAGAAATGATTGTGGTAAGAAGAAAAGCAAGACTAGGAAGAAGTGTGATTTGGAGCTTCATCTGAACCGTTGATAAATGGGTTTGCTAGAACTTAAAAATTGACTTGAGAACTTTCAACCTTCCTCTTTTTGAAAGGCTGTTTATTGAAAATCAGTGGGAAACAACAAATATTTGTACTTTGAACTATAGGGCTGTCGTAACTTCTGGCACACATAGAGTCTAAGCTCTGCTCTCTGTACTCTGAAGCTTGGACCCTGTGATGGATAGCCGCTCGAGACTAGAATCTGGAATCTAGAATATGGAACTTGCACCAAAATTCTTGGAAAAAATTCATTTCTAATCTAGAAGAACATCTCTCTTAGATCAAATCAAATATTATAGGTTCTGGTCACTTTTTCGGCGTTACAGAATAGAATCTAGATTAAAGTATTTGGCTGTATTCATAAAATTGGATCTCTGAGCCTAGATCAACCTATGAGATTCCATATCTACTCCGCCTAATGTGCATATATGTATGAGATATAGCTTCATCTGTGACATCCTAGCGATTACGAGACCTGTAGACCACAATAGTACTCGCGGATCTTTAAATCATCTTGAATAAGGTAATTCCCGTTCAATAATCCATCTGCAAAGAGCCCGTTAATGCGTAGAACTACATATATTACAAACTTTGTGTTTTTGTTTAATATCCGCGGTCACTATATACTGCATGATAATATATTTGATAGTTAAGTACGCAACAAACTATTGGTCTCAAATAGTTTAAGTAATTCAAGGCAAAGGAGCTGTAAATTTCTTTATTACCAAATCCCATTTCCTCGAAAAATTTGAACTCTTTAATCACTATCATTGTTCAGTGATATGTTCCCACATCATCATAAATTATATCTTAATCTTAATCTTAATCTTTATCTTGATCTTAATTCATATATTATTGCTATAGAAAGAGAAAACTCAAGCAAAACATACATATTGTGGTGGCTGCACACAGAACCCGGTCACTGACTGCCTTTACGGCTAAAAATCTAGAATATAGAATCTGAAATCTGGGATTCTTACCAAGGACCCTTGCAAATTGCAATTCTTCTACTTCAATCATTTTTCGTTAATTTGGTTGATTATTGGATTTTCTAAGTCTAGGCATTTTACTCCCTTTCCATATTGTTGCAATACGTCCTTATGCAACAAGAATTATTTGTTATTATTCCAGAACAGTTTAAGCTACAAGCTATAATCTTACCAAAACATTGGTTCCATAACAATTAATCACACCACTATAAGTCATACAATAAGTCATACACACCATTTGAAATAAGATGACCTCCCCAATTTTATTCCAGACATTGGGATTGTCCCTGTTCAATGAGTGTATTTAAACCAATGAATTTCCATACTTTTATCATAAGTATTATTTAGTTATTTTATATATGAGGAGGACCATCAATACTACATCATTCTTTATTAATATCTTCTTAAGTTATAAATAACAGATCGTGATCCTTCCACCTACCGTATACTCAAGATATCTACTCTCTTTAGTCTGCGAACACCTACCACTAATCTCGGTCTGAACTCACATAAATAGTCTCAGCCGCTCGGATACTTTCCACATCTATTACGTAAACTCTGAAGATCTTACGTAACTCTCAACTTCACTTCTAACTACCTTCTACTACTTTTCCTGTTGCTTTCTCCCAAAGCGTATCCCGAACTTGCGCTCCACAAGGAGATCATGCAACAATATCTAGTGAAGTATATGTGGTTTTCTGCAAAAAAAGAGCGTTGCGTGTAACTTTCTAGAATTTGTGCAGAAAAGAGGCTTGAGACTAAATAAAATAAAAGACAAATGAAAATTCAAGAGAACCCAAAGGGGAAATTGGATTAACAGAGAATCTGTCAGGTTCTCCCTGCTTTCTGATGTTAACGCGGCTGGTGTATTTATTTCGGGCTACGCTAAATAGCTCCTTCTTTCCTTCTAGACTCCGATCCTCCAATCAATTATATACTTATGATGTTGTGTCTTCGCCCACTGCAACTTCCAATTGTTTGTTTAGATTACTTCAGTCACCCCGAAACCTGACATCAATACTTATTCCGGTTACTTGGCACGTGATCCTACCCTAATTCTGGTTAAACTTAGGTGACGCCAACTCCAATACTTGACAGAATCAGTTGAAAAAGAAGCACTTAAAGTCGTAGGTTCACCTAACTGCCTGTCACGCTAGGTGCCTACTTTATTAGGTACGATCTGACAGTAGAAAAACGCTTGTATTATAAGATCTAGTAAGAACTAAATTAAGGTCAAAGTGTGGAATCTTAGCTGTACTTATACTACGGTGTCCATTTACACCTGTAAGGGTCCCGAAAATCGTGTCATGAGCAATCATGCTATGCATTCATATCTGGTACGACATGCGGAGTTTACACTAAAGCATAAGATTCACGTGACCCAACCTAACTCATATTAGACTTAATATCCTGTTAATATTCCCATATTACGGCTGTTACCATATTATGGCTCTTAATTTATCCTAAGATTTAATACACGCCAAAAAAATTCCGGTGATAAAAAATTATGTATACTTTTGAACAACTCCTCGAAAAAAAATTAAAAAAACAAAGTTGAGGCAGACAGGAATTGAACCTGCAACCATTCGATTGCACTCAAACCTTACAGATCTTTGAAGATCTGCCAGTTTTTAAACTGGAGTCGAAAGCTCTACCATTGAGCCACTGCCCCGACATTTCATTTTGTAAGTGTTCAATCTTATATAAGGACAATAAGGATATTGCTCATTCGAATGAGAATGATGATCACTCGAATGACACTGATGATCACTCGAATAACACTGATGATCCGAGTGACATGAATTAAAGTTACTTATATGTTTGCTCTATTGCAACATATAAAAGGACATGAAGTTTGCCTTATAACCGAGATTCTATACTTGATGTATAGTTATAATAGATTGCCAATATTCCAGTGAATCAAGTATACTAAGTGATATTACAATAAGAGTTTACATTACAAAGAAACCCAGATTAAGATAATACTAGGTTTAAGAATAAGGAACACAGTCAGTAAGATTGACAAGAGCGTTTTATTAAGTTAGACAAATCTAGGCTTATCCTTACCACAACATTAAATGATATAAAAAAAAACAAATAAAATAGGGAAAGAAAAACCGAACTCTTCATCAAAAAAAAAAAAAAACACTCCTTGACTTTTTCCCATCCTAACACCAGAAGGTTCTAGTCAGTTTACAAAGGAGAATTAATTGGGCTGAAAGGTTCCATAGGTGATCCAACCTGGTGCAGTAAGAGGTCTCAGGTATCTTCCGCGGGAGAAGAAGAAGAATGTCCAAAAGAGACAGCGAGGCTTATAAAACAATGTGGCAAGAAGCCCTATTATGAGAGGTAACAATTTGGCTACGATTCTCAGGTCTTGTATAGGGGAAAATAGAATAAGAAGGAAACTGGAAAGAGATTATATTGTATAAAAATGAAAAAAATATATATATATGATATATATAAACACTTTCCCCCCATTTTATTCTATTTTTTTTTTTTTACATACGTTCTATAGAAAGTGTTTAAAAGAAATTTGATAGTTTTTTCACACTATAATATCACTACTAAATTTCAACTATAGAGGACTCAGTTATTATTATCACTTTATATATATCGTAATTTCGACTTGTTATTACATATATATATATATATATATAAATCATATTATTGAATTACAATTTTATTAATAAAATAATTATTTATAAAAATTTGGCATTGACCCTAATTATAAATTTAGATATTTATTTATTTTATTAATTTTTTTTTTAATTTATTTATCTTTTATTTATAAAAATTTAGATATGTAATTCATATACTTAAATTATCAAGTATTATTCTTAAAGTTCTTATTTATAGGTATTATACAATTAAATTTAATTATATATATATATATATATCAATTGATGATCAGTAATTAGAGCTACTAACTATGGAAATTTTGCAATATTCAAAAGAATATAGACGAATATATATTATAATTAACTCATTATTTTTTTTTAAAAAAGAATAGAATAAACCATGTTCAATATGGACATCTAATTTATATGAGCATATTTATTACACCAAATAAATTAAATTAAAAAAAAAAAAAAAAA